>QZLH01000289.1:27219-47050 GCA_003833135.1 Oehlia diaphana | reverse complement strand
TTTTTTTTTTTAAAAAAAAAAAAAAAAAAAAAAAAAATTTTTTTTTTAAAAAATTTTTTTTTTTTAAAAAAAAAAAAAAAAAAAAAAAAAATACCCAATATACTCAATATGTCTAAGAAACAAAAAAATCAATTATTATTTATCGTTAATTCTAATAATAACGTAAAACATGACCAAAATAATGTTAATGATAATAACTCGAATAATATTTTTGTTGATATTAGACCAACTTTTCCTCCAAATTTAACAACAAATGATCTAATTAAAAACGCTGTTAAATCCAATACCAATAGACCAAAAACTTTTCCAAATGCTTTTATCGCATATAGAATGGCATTAATTAAAGAATGTCGTAATAAAAATTGGAAATTACCTTCAATGGGAGAATTTTCAAAGATTACGAGAAATTCTTGGAATACAGAATCTGAACATGTAAAAAATTTTTATGTTTCATTAGTTAAAGAAGCAAAATCCAATTACAAACAAAATAACCTTCAAATTGTATTGGATAAGCATATGAACAATAACGTGAATTATGTTCAAGATAGTGGAGAAACTTATGATACAAATGTACGAATT
Organism: Oehlia diaphana; assembly: GCA_003833135.1. Lineage (NCBI taxonomy): Eukaryota > Fungi > Glomeromycota > Glomeromycetes > Glomerales > Glomeraceae > Oehlia > Oehlia diaphana. The sequence continues at coordinate 46,471 of QZLH01000289.1, read as the reverse complement.
CTTCCTACAATTTGCAAGGAGAATTCACAAAACTTGGTTCAGAATACTTCTCACTATAACGTGAGGTTTATTGATAATAGTTCATTGAATGATTCTTCTTCCAATTCCGAAATGAATTCTGATCGGGAATATATTGAAATATTGGAACAAATAGTTGAAAGCTTATCAAGAAGTAAAAATCGTTTTACTTGAACAAAATTATAAAAGATTTATGCAAAGATTTATGCAATTATGCCAATTATGACTTTTATTTTGAGCACATTTAAGATTTTTTTTAAAGATTTTTTTAAGCATTTTTTAAACTTTTTTTTTGACTTTTTGACTTTTTTTTTTTAAGTTTATTTTATGATTAATATGTTTACCAACGAAATCTATAATAACTTTGCAGATTAGTAAGAAATTTGTCTATTACTACTGTAATAATAATATTATTATTTTCACTATGTCGTTAATCTAAAAGTTATTATTATATTATTATTTTATTATTTTGACCACCATTATTTTCTTTGTCTATTCTATAGAGATAATTTCACAAAAAAAATATATTTCTATTATTAACAATTTAACAATCGTTAGATAAATTCTTTCCATAATACACCATTCTAGTTAGAAAGTTAGAAAATTTTTTATATAATAAATTATTTAAATAATTAAATTCATTTTTACTCTTATTGTAACATATACAACTCTACTTCTGTTCTTTAATTATTTTTTTTTTTTTTTTTATAGGAACGAATTTGGTTTTAACAGTTTAACAAGCAAATATGATATAAAATTATTGAATTATTCTATTAAGAACACGGACGCGCAACAGATCTTGGCCAATCAAGTTAAATCGAAAAAAAACCGATCGAGATGTAAATCATGAAATTTAAATTTCATGTTAAACCATTTGAGAATACGTAAGATGCGCATGTTGCCTTAAGAAATTTTATAAACAGCATTTTTGAGGTGTATTATTATAATTGTTAAATAATTATGTTAATGCGTACAATGCGTACGATCTTCGCGCGTAAGATTTGCACATGATCCTATTACGTTACCACATGATAGTTCATTTATATGCTGCCAAGAAAACGTAACATCACACATGATTCGTAATAGGATCAGCACGACAGACATTTTCGTCTCTAGTCTGTACAATGAAAAGATTGAATATATAGTATATATAGTTAATAGACTCCACGGTATAACATTTGCGTACACAAGATTTTCATTTTTCTTTCCAATGAAGACGGTTGGTTCTCACTTTCGTCCGAAACAATGCACACAATCATAACACGTGTCTATTTCTTTAGTGACATGGCGAAGCCTTAAGATTTTTTGGTGCATAAGAAATTCAACACAATGTTATACTATATTTGTTTCAATCGATGACATATACAATCATAGAACAATAGTCCATATCATTGCGTTAATATCACTATTTGAGATGGCCAGCGACAGTAAAGTTGCAACTTTAGTCTTTTTAAACGTGTGTACAGTTATAGCTGAGCTAAATGCTTGGAGGGCATGCCTTCGGAATGTATTCCCGGTTGAAATGGCGTTTTCAAAATAACAAAATAATTTGTGTGGATAAATATGTATGATCATATAAAACGTATACTATTAATATTTTAGTGAGTTACTCCGAAGAATCTCCACCATATATACATCATTGTGATACTATGCTATTTATGTTATCATTTTTAATTTATAATTTTATCTTCGATCGTCCTGACGAAATTATCAAATTGGTCTAAACAAATGTTTAGGGTATCATGTGAGCTTCATTCAGTCCATTCTGTCCAACAACCTTTAAAACAATATATAAAGGATTTGCTGTAAAAGAAAAAAACCACATATACTGTACATGTATATCAAGAATTTCTTATATAATATATATAAATATCAAAGATTTCTCTTTTAGAAAAAATAGCATACAGTTAGCCAATCTCTTCCCGTGCGGCGAAAGGAAAGGAAGTTTCAGTTTATTCTGCATATAATAAAATTTCAAATGATGATAGAAAATTTGAGTAAAGAATCACTTAAATTTCTCACTATAATGATGTATTTTTTAATTCTTTTTTCCTGTGACTTTTATTTAACGATGAATTCGTATACTGTATCATACAAATAACATCCGATTCACCCACCCAACCAGTAGATCGATAAAATGATGTATTTTAATAACTTAAAATATAATAAACAAATGATTCAATGTAGTTCTTAAATTATCTGTGAATTAATGGAAAGAAGTTCTCGAACACTCGACGTTATAAAAAAAAGCTTAGCCTTGTAGATTTATTTCGATCAAAGTATAAAATTTCGAATGAAAAAATTTTTCCTCTTTCCCGATTCTCTTTCCCTATATACATGTCTTTAGTCTTTGGTTTATGGTAAATAAAGCATTAAAAAAGTATGAAACTGTGTTTGATGATTTCTTTGTTTTATGTTCGCAATCTGTCTAATCTGTCTGATTGTAAAAAATAGAGTATTATTTAGGTCTTAAACATTTATAGAAAATCACGCAAATACGTGGACTTTCTCATAATATAGTCTTGTGATGTCTTTAAGTTGCGCGTTACAAGTAGTCAAGAGTTTGGCCAGTTCATTGAGTTCTTAGTTCGGCCTTGTTACCCTGAGCAAGTTTTTAAAAATTTAAAATTTGGGAACAATGGAAGAAATTCGAAATGCAGCATTATACAATCAAACTTAAGTGAGAAATTGAAAATAGCTATCAAAGATACTCAAGAAATTTTACATATAGGACTACCCGAATGAAATTACATAATTGGAAATTTTGTGTATTGACCCAGCTACTCATGAAGAAATTAATAACTTATTTGATGATTTGTATTTACATGAATATATGAGCAATAGTACGTAAAAAAGGTTGATCCTACCGTTACACTTCAAAAAATAAACTTCGTACTTGTAGAATATTCATTTCAGGTATGATTTTACATTATAGATTATTTATTTTCTTTGAAATTATTACTTTTACTTATATCGATATTTGCTCAAAAAATGAATGTGTAATTTGTGGTCCTATTCGATCTTCAGTAAATATGTATTAGGAGAATCCGATAGTGAAATATTGCAAACAGCTATGGAAACGTTTGCATATACATGTGATTCGCCTATTGTTCCAGAAAACCATCTTTATATAATATTATTACATCTATTATATTGAAATTATTGAAAATCGTGCAAAGGTCAAAGAGTCAAACACGAAAGTCTAACACAAACGGAAAAAAATCTGACATCATTTCCTTACATATTACGTTCCGTACTTTATTAATATACCGCCAATATAAGTAACGTAAAGTAATAAAAATCACTATACGTTCCATGGGAAGTAATTTGACTTTATTCACATATTGAATTAATAGTTATCTGAATTAGGAAATTTTATTATACAAACATACTACATATAGTAAAAAGACTACGCAAATTGCTTTATTTATTCTAATGAATTATGAACGAACAAAAGCTAAAGATAGTATTTATACTTCTTTCGAAATCCTTATATTATTATATTCATGTTGTGGAGGCACGGGTGATGACGTATAATAACCATAGACTTATTTATCATCGACTAATTTGTTGATATAATAGCCTTGATTTTAATGTTGGAGTCGATAGATATACACTTTTTGATGTATAAACCTTCCATAGAGCTATCACTCTCCAAGGTCATAATCTTCAAGATCATCATCATCATCATCATATGGCATTCCCAGAACTTTTGAAAGAATTTTTGAGGTTTCATTAACAGCCCAATAAAAATCTTAATTAAGCTCTTGATGTAATTTTGTTGTTAAGTCTGAGAATTCCATCATGATTCTGCCCGCATCTAAGGCCTCCCTAAAAATATATAAAATTAAAAATAAAGGTAAACAGAAAAAACAGGAGGACAATTGACTTACTTTAATGGAGACTCTGCATGCGAGAGATCGTATTTTGGTTCGAACTGATCTGGCCAGGTTTCAGCTCTACGTTGTTGATTAAGGAGACACACTGCATATTGTATGTCTCCGACAACTGAAGTATTCGGAATGGAGAGTACTTCCTGTCTAGCTTCACGTATGCCTTGGCACACTTGACGAGTGCTTGGCGATGTGTCTTAAAGGATGAAAGATCAAGCAGGATTAGATACGTGGCTTACTTTAGTAACTGAAGAACTGCTTACCGCATCTTCTTCACTCCACGCTACTTTCTTTGGGTTCTTTTCTTTGCGTGTACGTTTGGAGACGCGCGTATTTTGGCTTTTTCTAGTTGCGAGTGGTTTGGATTTAACTTCTTTAACAGTTCCTCGCGAAATGTCCGAGCTGTTTGCATTTACAGCAAACTTTATTGTTTTTGTTGTTGTCATTTCTTCGTTCTATATTAGTTGCATTTGAAGAGCGTCTGAACATCTTGGCTACAGAATGAGAATGTAAAATAAAGAAAAAGGTTTACTCGGTGGTTTACTCAATTAGCTACTTATATAGTGTTAGTCTCTGCACGTGACTGCCGCGTTATATTTACACACCCCTCGATTATCTGCAACTTGTGGTCTGATCTCTAAATGTCACCTGCATAAAATGTCACCTGAGTTAACATAAACATATAGTCGTCACTCTGAAAAGTTTAGCCTGATGGCAGAATTCCAAAAGTTTAAATCTCTAAAACAATTACGTCATATTACAAATAGATAATCAAATTAATTGGCAGAATTGGCTTAATTATAATCCTTTTTACGCATGAATTATAGACAACATATCAAGACATCGACAATAAATTTACCGACGTTAGATATTTTACATAGAAACTACTCGGATTTACTCAATAATTTGAAACTTTGTTTCTTCTGTGGATCCCATCCAGAAACTAATGAACACTTCCGGACTTGCCCTGAAATTTTACTGACCATTAAGAATATTTTTATGAAACATTACTCTATATCATTTCACATAATTCTGATAAATCACCGCTCTTATACGAAGACTCGATACGTTACTGCGGCCTTTTCTCATGGCACGTCATCCAACTTCAATTGAAGACAATATTCACCTCAATATACTAGTTCCCAATGAATTAGTTGCAGTATTTATAGAGAAGTCCACAAAAACTAATTAACAATTTTCTATTTGATTTCATAAAGACCTATACGAAAATATTTGGAAGGTCAGATGTCAAAAAATTCAAAAAGTGGAAATTAGAAAATAATATAACGAAGAGATCCTTTAGCTTCTTTAAGCGTAAACGAAAACAAAGAAATGATCAGAAACCGCGTAACTTTTCACGACCATCATAGACGTAAACTCTACGAAATGCATATGTGGATTTATTTTACTACCTCTAATTTTTTACATAATATTCCTTGGATTAAATTTTTAGATAATTTTTTAAATTCTTTCATTAATATAGATTATTCTCTTTCATGTAATTTTTACGAATTTTATTTTAATATATAGCCCCTTCGGAATAGATCTTTTTATCTTTTCTAATTTTCTTAATTAACTCGGACGTCTCCCGTTCCGCAGAATTTTTTTTATGAAGGGTGGTCTGATTGGATAGGTACTATAGCTCAATCAGTATAGTCGGACTTGTGCTGGTCCTATATCTGTGAAATAGTTTGACTAGAATAACAACTCATCACAAAGTAAAATATAAAAATTGGGTATAATTTTTATTGTATAAACATTAACATGTGATTTTTGCTAGGTTTCGACCATTTTTAAAGATTGATTAGCGGATTGGACCCGAATTAGTATATAAATGGTTAAATACTGATTTACTATATTATAATCACTATTTGTCTCAAATTATTGTAAACAATGGAAAATAATAAAGAATCTTCTAATAGAAGTTTACGAAGCCCTTTAAGTTCAAAGAATACAAATTTAGAAACTACTGCCTATGAAATTAGAAGAAAAGGTTGAAAATAATTCTTTTTATTAAAAAGAATAAAAAATTATTAATGTTTATAAAAGAGAGCAGTACTAAAAGAAAATATGCAAGTATCGCACATAGTTATTTTACAAAATGTTCTGAATGTGAGAACTATGCATATGTACATTCTTGGATGAAAAGGGAACAGTGATTAAATGCACTTTTTAAAATGAAATATGAAAGTTATAGAAGTTTTTGCGCCAGATTGGAATAACTTAGAAGATGAAGCATTATTAGAAATAGAAGTGTAATAAATTTATATTGTATTAAAAGGATAAAAAAATCAAAATTTATCTAATATATATATATAATATTATTCAATATATTAGATATATAATTATCATATGTTTAATTTGGATTTAATCCGGACAATATAATTCTAATCCAGATTTTACAGCTGTTTTCATATTATTCGGGACAAAGTAAAATTTTGAACCCGACATAATGTTTTCTGTAAATTTCAAAGATACCGAGAGCATTTAAATCTTATGTAATAATCATACTTATCAAACTCAATTAGCAATTAATTTTACATCAGAAAACTAGTAATTTTACATCAAAAAAAAAAAAAAGTTATAGAATCAGTAAATTATTAAGAAAAATTTATACTGGTATTAATATTCTTATTACATTATAGGAACGGTACAAAGATCTTCCAGATTTTGTAAAAACGGATTCTATTCCACGGCTAGAGGAGTTTTTAGCATAGGTTAAGCGATCTAAAGTCTAATGTGCAACTTTAGCAACGATTCAAATGATATGAAGGTGCGACAATTATTTAAAAAGAAATGTAAGAAAAAGAAAGAATGGTGATTAAAATGGGACCGGTTCATTTCATAATCATTTCACCGACAATCACCGACAAAAGTTTCAACGACAATTATCCCACTGACAGACATTTCACCAGGATCATTTTACCGACAGAATCATTTCACCGATAGGATCATTTTACCGAAAGTCATTTCACCGACAGTTTTGAAATCCTAGTCTAACCTTATTCTAACCCTAACCATAACCCTAATTTCCTTGCCTAACCCTAACCATAACTCTAATCCTAATTAATTCCCTTGAAACGTCTATCTGTGAGATATCTGTCTCACACGTTAGACACTTTGATTACAGTATGTATGACAATATTTGGAACAATAAGTTCTACAAATCTTTACACGATTAGTTTATATACTAATATCATACACTATAATTCTTTATTATTTCAATGCATGCAAAATTATACAACCCCACGCATACTACACATTATTAGAAAGAGAAGAATTTAATATTATTTAATTATTAGTAATATAACAATGAAGATGCATTTGGATAATGGAAAAAAACACATCTTACTTATCAATAATAAATAAGTCAAACAAATCCAATGATGAATAAAAAAATGAACTTTCTTAAATAAAAAGGTAAAGGAATTCTCAGATATATATATTTTTAATATACTTATTTTTAATTTACTTAATTGTACGAAAAAATACAATTGATGCATAAGTATCGATATATGATCGAATAGGATCACGTGATTAATAGCGTTTACGTATCAAATTGCATTTATTTATAATTCTCTAACTAATGATAGTAGTATTTAGGATAATAAGTAATTTTACAGTCTAAACCAACTCCAAAATCATTATATTTACTACAAATTGTACTAATACCAGGAAATACTGTACAATCTTTTTCATAATTAAATTGAATAGGACCAATATTCTTTTTCTTATGAGTTTCAAAAAAATCTAATAAAGCACCCTCCGAAATTTTCCAAGCATGAATTATAACTAAATTTTCTAATTTATGAGATTTGTTATGAGTAATAATATTAAATAAAGGATCAAAATCAATTGAAGGAATAGGAGAATAACATCTTGGAATAGAAGGATGTAATAAAAGAGTACGTAATTGAGTACATTGATTTAACATTGTTTCTAATTCAAAAATATTATCTTTTAATATAGGACCATCATAATAAACTAAATTTGGTGAAAAATTTGTTAATGAAGTTATTATACTTTGAGCATTTTCAGGATCTTCAATTTGACATCCATGTACTGAAAATTTTTTTAAATTTTTACCCGAATTTCTTATTAAATCAACGAACGGTTTTAAATAAATAGGATATTTACTTTCAAGTAAAAATATTTCCAAATTATTTAATAAAATTTGAGTAAAATTATTTAAATCTTCTTGATTATAACCACATAATTTTAATTCTAATTCAGTTAAATTATTAAATTGATTAAGAAATTCCAAAGGAAATTTAATAGATTCTAATTTTAATTGAGTCATTGAAGATGATTGATGTAATATCGCAGGTACTATATCATCAATTCTATTTGATAAAGTATAATTTTTACAAATCCGAGATCCCAAAATAACGTTTTTATTACGAATTGTTAATCTTTTTAAATTTCTTTGAAAAAAGATTAATGCTGATAATTCTGATATTTCATTATGTATAGCAACATCTATATGTTGAATATTCCAAGAGTATTCAGCCAATTGTGATAATAATCTAGTAGATACTGGATGTACATTATGATGTTGTTTAAGACTTTTTAAATTTGATAAACAACTCCTCGCTTGTGAATTATTTTGTAAAGCTTTAACAATTTCTTCAGTTATATCCGAACTTGCAATTTTCAAAGAAATTAAACATGATGATTGTTCTAAGAAATGATTTAATAATACAATTGACATTATTTGAATTTGTTCAGTCTTATAATTTTTTTTCGCAATATCTATATCATCCCTTGTCGTAAAATAAAACCATGATCTAACATAAACTTTCAAATAATATGCATCTAAACTTCGTAAAAATTCCGAATAATTAAATAATGATTTTTCTTTAGTTAAAAATTTAATTCCATATTTTTTCAGTGATTTTCTTGATTCCTCTGATAATGATTTAATATAAGTGGAAATTAATTGTTTTCCTTCAGGTGACTGTCCATTATTATTGAACGGTCTAATTCTTTTAAATGTATCATTCCATAAAATAGGAATGATAATTTTACACCATTCTCTATTAACTAAAATACATGAATATAAAGTCGATATATCATCTTTAAGAAATTCAACAATATTTAAAATAATTTCTCTTAATAATATCATGTTTATATAAAATGAAGAGTAAAAGAAAAAAAAAAAAGAAAGAGAAAATTTTCTTCTTTTTATATAATTAATCGAACCCCTTTTTTATAATTTAATTTTTAATGGCTGAAAAGGTACTACATTTAATAAAAATGATTACCCCGAAGATTTCCATTGTGTAAATAAATATGTAAACATTGCAGTAACGTGGCTGTGGGGCTAAAATCTTAGCAACTTGGCAATCAAGACAATCAAGTTAGTATCAAGTTTTTCTTAAAAAAAAAATTCTTTTTAAAAAAAAAACTAACCATAACTATCATAATTTTATGTGGAGATTGTTCGTTATAATTATTATTATTATATTTAAATTAAAATATCGTCGACAATCTTTTTTTTGAAGTTCTTATTATTCTGAATCATCGACAGTTTATAAAACAGGACTCGTTTCATTATCACCTAAAAATCATTTAAAAGTTGATTTTCAGTATATCAAACTATATTGAAATAAATTTTAAAATAATTACTGTGGTAACAAAATGATTTATAGAGACAAGATTTTATTTTCTAAAAATACATTATAGTTACATTCATAAACTTCCTTAGAAACATAGTAAATTTCGAGTGTTACATTATGAATTTTAATTTTGATCCATAAAATGATGCCGAGAAAAAAAAAAAATTGAGAAAAGTACAAAATTATTCATTCTTATTCATAAATGAAAATGTTAACTTCTTGAAATAGGATCAACTTTAAAAAATGATATAATTCTTGATTTTACTTCAAGAAGTAAACTAAAACGAAACAATTATAAAGGATATTTATTATATGTAACAATAATGTAAGATATTGTAGAAACCAAGCTGTAAAAATTTATATTTTTTAAAATTTGCAGATCATTTAAAAACCTTTTTTTTTTTAATTAAAAATAATTATTTTTTCACATGGTCGATTTTGTTCATTTACTAATTAAACTTTAGTGATTATGCAAATCAGAATAGTGTATGTACCTAATTCTAACACTAGTTTTAAGTTTTTTTTTGAATGGGTAAAGAATATTTCACTAAATCACGTGATTTTTATAGCTTTGTTACAAAACTTACCTAAAATCTTCTAAATAATGCATATATAACTTTACTATTTTGTAAACAATAATGTACAAATTATTGAATTAAATAAATTATACTAATTAAAATAACTTTTAAAATAAGATTAAACTAGTATGATTTTTTTTTATGTTACAAATATCAAAATAAAAAAAAATTGAAATACATATTAAGTATTATAAAGTAAAATACAATTATTATAATTAAATTTATACTAAAAATATAAAATAAAAGTTAAAAATTACAAATAAAAAAACTATATAAATTATAAATAATAATTATAATATAAGTAATATATAATTTTTAAAATTAAATAAAAAATAATTTTATCATTTATGTCATCATCTGCTACTTTATCTACTTTATTATTGACATTGTCCATTTTGACACTTACAAAAAAGGTTCCACCCAATATGTGCGCATACTGTGCCAAGCATGGGCACTGGGTGGGAAATGGGAACGTGCCCACACCTTTTGGAGGATCAATGTAATTTATGTTTCAATTGTTGGGATGTGAATGATATTCACAGAGCTAAAGACTGTCCTCTCAGAATCAAATAGTAGGTAATAAATTTTTTAAAATATTTTTTATGTTATTAACAATTTATTTTACATCAGGAATTTTACTTCGCTTTAGCAGGTAGTTATAAAATAAAAATGGCTCTAATTACTAGAGGAATTGCTTGACGACGCATTTATATGATTAGTTTAGTGTTATTTAACACGTTATTTATTAGTATATAAATCAGTACATTGATTAAATATCATAATTTACACTTTTACCTTTTTTTTGAAGTTTCTTTCAAAACTTTCTTAATTTTTTACTTAGAAATATTCGTTTCTTTTTTTTGTAGATTTCGGTTTCAAAATATCAGAAATTCTAAAATAGTAAATTTTGCAACACTTGTTGCAAAACTTGGATTTTTTTTAATTAGAAACATTCATTAACACTTCTTTATTTTTTTTATAAGTTTGGAACTTTTGGATGAACGGAAAACGATAATAGTAAGTTTTGTAACATCTGTTGAAATTTATTTTTTTTATTTTGATTAATTAGAAACATTATTAATATTTCTTTCTTTTACTTTAGATGAATGTTTAACCCATTTTTTTTCATCTTCTTGGTGGCTGGAGGCACAAAAATATTTTTTTTCATTTTTTTAAAATTTTATTTTTTTTTAGTGACTAGGGGAGCACCAAAAAAAATTTTTTAGTTTTATTTTTTTGTTTTTTTTTGGCGGCCGGGAGGAGGGCACCAAAAAAATTGTTTAGTTTTATTTTTTTGATGGCCAGGGGAAGGGGGAGGGGAGGGGGAGGGGTTACCAAAAAAAAATTTTTCTTTTAATAAAATAAAAGTATCAATTACTTTTGCGTGAAAATTTTTAAAATAAATTTTATCGTAAACTCTGGATTTCAACTACTTTACAGAAACTTTCAATTTTTCTAAATTTGTTTGATATATCACTGATAGATAACATTTATGAATATGACATATTATCATATATGCAATATTGCTAATATATAGTCAACATATAAGCAAATATATTTATATTTATTTATTTATTTATAAACTGGCGATAAATACAATTAGCGGTATACCAAAATACATAAAAGATTAAAGGAGAAATTAAACTAAATTTCAACTTGCTTATGTAGATCCCACCCTTTGGAAATGAAACTAAATACTGAGACATTGTCGCAGTGATGGTATACAAACTAATGTCAGGAAATGATGATAAGCAAGATGAAAAAGTGGTTTAACGTGTTTTAGTATTTTTATTACTTGATAATTCATATAGTAAAAACATGTGAAATTGTATTTCTTGATCTACTAACATAAATGGATATCCGGTTAGTTTATATCCACAGCAAACATATACAAACACCTGTCACTAGCTATCTTGATGCCGTTTTGATGTCATGCTAATTTTAATTTTGAAAAAATGGGATGTTAAATCTAATCAACATAATATAGTTTTGACATTGTAAGAAATGTACAATGAATCTTTATCCATTATTAAATAATAGGTGTATGACAAACTTTTTTGTTTTCAAGAAGTTGTATGACGAATCTTTTTTTTGATGAACTTTTAAAATTTTTCAAAAGTGTACAACAGGGTTCTTAATAGTGTATTTAGAGGTCATTTCCAATTATTCTAATGAAATACATAAAATGTAAACTAACTACACCACGGTGTGGTTTAATAAAATTATAAAATTGCTCTTTATTATAACGTTCAAATAAAATTAATAAGCATAATTATATTGCTTTAAAATAATAATTATTTTTGATCCAAATCCTATTTGTACTATTGTAATGATCTTGACATTCCAGATTGCAATTATGAATAAAATGTATTTTATTTACACTATCAATTGCACTGATCAGAAAAATGCTCCTCCATCTTTGATTTTCTATGGTTCAAAGATAGTAAAGGGGACATTCCAATATTAGATGTTTCTGATTATTATCTTCAAACTAATCTACGGCTATAAAGGCATAATACTTTTCATTGTTGCCTTTATGTTTGAAGATTCCTCTGATGATAGCGTAAGATTCATTAAAATCTTCATCGTTAATCATAATAAAATCATTAAGATGTAAGGTAACTTTTGAGAAGATGCCATTTTCTTCTTCAATTGTATACAATACAAATTTATACCAACTTATTGAATTATATACAATTGCTGCACTATCCAATCTCATATCTTTGTATGATTCTAACAATTCGCTTTTGAAATTTAATAAATTTTGGAGAAGATTATCCTGATCTTTCTTAGACATTTTTCTTCTTAAGGATATATTGGAAATAAATTCTACTGGCGATGTAACTAAATTTTTCAAAAAATTAATACTATAATTGCATATTAAAAAATTGAGATAAAATTCTTTTAAACCTTACCATCATCATTGTTAAAATTTTGTTCTTCTTTATTTGAAGATTTATCCTCGGTAAGGTACCAGTCTGATAATAAATGACCTAAACTTGTAAACTCGACACAAGGTTCTGTAAATCTTAGATCAATTCCACCATCAGATAAATGACGAATTGCAAAGAGAGTATTATATCATTTTATCAAGTTCAAATCTATATCTTTATGATTTGTACTTGGTACAATTCCTTTAAAAATGCGTTGAACCATTTCTTTAATACCGACTTGAGTATTAATAAGAGTTCTGAAGGTTTGAGCATGCATTAAAAGATGCATATTTATATGTAAATTTGGCAGGTTAATAAAATCTGCAAAAACCTATTAAGAAAAAATATTGTTAGGAAATTTTAAATATATTGCTTTCTAAAACAGTATTATACCTTTGGAAGTATTATTGACTTATCTTGAAGACATTTTTGCAAGTTATTGTAACTTTCTGTTATATATTCACTACTGAAAACAGCTTTCATTGTCTTAGAAACATGTACCCAGCATGAAATAACACTCTTTGGCACAAAATCAATTCAAGGTGCTCCAGTATTTTTCTTAATAATTGCTATTTCACTTTCCTTTAAACTTGATGCCTTTAAAAAGATATTTAGTAAACCAGCAATTAATAAAGATATATAATAATAGTATTATTGTAACAGTACTATTTAAACGTTACCTTCAAAAAGCGGTATAATAGAAATGGCATTATCATTGCAAGTTGAAAATAATCAGACATCATAAAGCTGGCATGATGACTGATCGGATTTGGTAGATGAGAATATTTTTTTGGCTTTTCGAAATCTTTCCAAATTTTTATAAAATCATCTTCACCTTCTCGTGAAAATAATTCACATGTTAACTTGAGAAGACATCTAATTTTTCCCGCAGTTGCATGATAGATATCTTGCGGAGTTTGTAGATGTCTATCCCTCTTCAAGTTATCCAAGATGCTGGGCTGCGGCCTCAGATTATATTGTGAACAAAGACATTTTTTTGCTGATACATTACTTTCTTGTAATATTTCTTTAAATTGATTGTCAGTTACATGATGATATCTTGATGTTTTTTGTAGGTCTTGGTTAAGATCAGTTAACGAATTATGAGATACTGAACAAGTGTGATAACCTTTCATAGTGTTATGTCACAATACCCCAGCCATATCATTTTCTTGAGGTAAATCAGCGGTTACAACACCCAAACTGGCTATCACCTAAGCATCCTGACCATTAACTTTCATTAGTTTTCCTTATTCGAATTCTTTTATTTCAGAAATGAATGGCCAGATAAACTCATTAAAGTTACCACCAAATGGGACAAATCCAAGGACAAAATGATTTTTAAGTAATTTTCTTTCATGAGAGGGCATATTTTCAAATTGCAAGTATATACCTCCTAGTAAGTGGTATACATTCCGATATGTATCAAAATCATCAAAATACAAATCGATAAACAATTTATACACTGGTAAAGATGGTGGTGACGAACTTAATGTGATATAGTCAGAAGGATGCTGATATGATAATATTGCATCATGAATATGCCAATGGTTTTGGTGTTTATATATTATCTTAGTAATTCATAATGCGGTTTCAGGTATGTATCAGCATTGGTATGCTATTATTACAGCAACTTTTTCAAGGACTTGGGAAATTGTAATCGTTTGAAATGGCTCATTCTGCAGCTATACTTCACCAGCAACAGAATGTTCTTGTCGAACTCTTTTTTTAAATATTCCAGGCAGGTTATCATAAGCCACAACTTTCTGAATTCTCAGCCGATATTCATTATTGACATTTTTTAAAATTGCCCTCAATCTGCCAAGTTGCCGCCCATTATCATGATAATAAATAAACTCACCAGATTTATATATCACTATCATATTATAAACAAACAAAATAGTTAATATGATAGTAACAATATAGGACATCAATAATTTGATTATAAATACCTCCTGATATCTTTATTTGATCATTACCAAAAAGTGGTGATTCCCTCCACAATGTATCATGCCAATATTCTGATTTGATTTCAAAATCGATACCAGGACCAAAGTACATGTGTTTAAGTATTAAGGGATTATTAAGGACATACCAAATAATATCTCTGATAGATAATTGATATGCATTCTTTATACTTTTAGAAATTGATGGAGTTTTTTTTAATGAAATGGAGATAGGTCTTGCTGATATGGAAATAAGAGGAAGACGTTTACTCCATTCTCAAAATCTTCAAATATTTCTCACTACATGACTAGGATTGAATTTGAAATTGTGAAGAATATCAACTAGATCTTCATAAGCACTTGTAGAGATATTGTGCTTTTGTAGCCAACAGAAAAGTGAAGCGGTTGTAAAATTTTTAAAATATGGGGCAAATTCTCCATCACCATTATAGGATGACATTTTATCTTTATCAAATGCTTCATCAACAATTTGATGATGATGATCTTTTCCTCTCTCTTCTGCTTCCTTCTCCTCTTCTTCCTCCCCTCTTCTTTCCCCTTCTCCTTCCCCTTCTTCTTCATCTTCTTCATTTTTATCATCATCTTCATTATCTTCATCATCTTCTTCATAACCATCAAATACAATCATATCATCATTATTATATTCATATTGAGAATTCATATCATCATCATATTCCATGTCATCATCATCATATTCCATATCATTATTATCATATTCATATTGCGAGACTGTATCATATTGAGGGACCATATCATCATCATCATAATTGTATCGAACTTCCATATTATCATCATCATTTGGCAAAGGTGGTGATATTTGTATACTGGTCTGGTGAGAACAGCTTGAAGCAGCGGTTGATGAGGTTGCTAGTGTTAAAGTTCTATTAGTGAAGTGATTACGAATCCGATATCGTTGTTCTGATTTTTTATTAATGTTATGAGTATATATATATATATATCGCTTTCTCATAGTTAATTAGATATGATAAGAAATTGATAGAACTGAACAAATAAGTCCAAAAATTCTACAACTATATATATATATTGTATATTGTAACAAGAGGTCAGACTCATCATACAATCACAATGCACAAGCTTAATGCACACGTTATAACGAAATATTTATAGATAATAGTAATAATTAATATATTAGCATATATTTAAAAAATTAAATAAAACCTGATTTTAATTAAAAAAAAAAATTCTAATGCACAACGTTATAACGAACTCTTAAGGACATTAATGTTTAAAAATAGTCATTTAAAGATGATAAAAAATTTTATTGCTTTTTATTTAATTGTATTTGCAAAAAAATTATTTTCCCATTAATCCTTTCTCTTATGGTTATTTATAACTGAAGTAAAAAAAATAATATAAACATATACCATCAAATTATTCGTGACGTTAAGGCAACTTCATGACGGAATATATATTTCTTTGGTAATATAATCAAGTTTCTTGATTGCTTCAAGATCCTTGGACTTCCAATGGATTTTGAAGCTTTTGTGCGTGAATTCTATTAATTTTTTTAAAGAACTGATTTTTTTTAATTTATTCGTATCGACCACAGCGAGCTGTCGTCTCAATAACTTTTTGATGACAATATCCTCAGAAATAAATTTATTAACTTTATGGTCAGAAATGTTTGTAGGAATTTCTCTAGAATAATAAGAAATATAAACTCAGATAATAATAGTATTAATCTAGTAATAAAATAGTAATTACCTTTCTATTTCATGCATATCTTTCACAAGCAATATAATTGCTTCGTTGTATTTATTTCTATAATCAGTAAACTTTTTACTAGTGTCATGAGTTAGTTTTTCGGCTTCTCTTTTGAACGGTTCGAGACTGAATATTTTATAAATGAGCTATTCTAGAGCAGAACGTGGGGGATCTTGACTTCGTAAAAATAGACATTTTAATTCTTCGTCAAAGAGCCTGTATTTATCCTATTATTATATTTTTATGTTATGGTTAGGCATAATGGTATATAGCATTAGTGGTTTTTAGCCAATCATAAATTTTTCCATGATACTTACATTATCAGGCTGTGACTGTGGCAATTCCAGTATCCTGCGATTTTGCTGTAAGCATTTTGTTGGCTAAATTTAAAATCTCTGGATGGGCGACCAACTAATTACAAACTTGTAATTGGTTACTCATCTTCTTAAATTGAGGAGGCAGGGAACGAAAATCTTATATTACATTAGAAGTAAAGAAAATTAACATTTCTTTATCATATAGTAGAAGGTAGAATTAATATAAAAAAAATTTACCATCTTCTTCATCCTCACTTTCTTCGTTTCTTTCTCTTTCTCTTCTTTCCTTTTTTTCTCTTTTTCTACTTTCTCTTTCTATTTCTCTTTCTCTATTTTCTCTTTCTCTTTCTCTTCTTGCTCTCTTCCTTCTTTCTCTTTCTCTTTTCTCTCTTTCCCTTCTTTCTCTTTCTCTTCTTTCTATCTCCTCCTCCCTCTCAACTTCTCTCTCTTCTTGTTAGGGAGTTTTTTCATGACTTCTTGAAAGACCTTGTATCAAAATTATTTTATTTAAATCATTGCATGGTATAAATGAAAAATAAAATTTTTATAGCATACTTTCAAGATAGTCTGCTTCATCATGCTGTGCTCTCACTTCTCTTTCGTTACTACTCTCATGCTCGTTATCACGTGGTGAATCAATAACACTTTTTTCTCTTACTTCTCTTACTTTAGAGTTAGTCTTTAAAGAGCTACTACGAGAACCTATTATGATAATATTAATACACAGTTCTTACATAAAAAAAATTGGGATATACCTTTTATCGCTGTTGGTCTGCGTCTAGTTATTTTATTTTAAATGTTATAAACTTGTTAAAGAAACTTGGTTGAGATTTTATAAAGACAAATTAAGAATGTATCTATCAAGATCGGAATATTAAATTTAAAAGTTAATTTCATAGTATTTATATACGAAAAATATTCAGAGTCCAAAAATTTCGATATTGAATCAGTTATATTTGGTCATATTCAAAATCCCTATTTTTGATTTAGAAAAACGGAGAGATCAAACTTACTTTCATATTCTGCAAACTAAAGAAGCCAATTTTGTAATCTGTACAGATAACTATAGAATATATGCAGAAATATTCAGGGTCTAAAATCTCAAGGCTAACTGGTTATATCGTGTTGTTATATTCAAAATTTCTATTTTTGATTTAGAAAAACGGAGAGATCAAACTTAATTTCATATTCTGCAAACCAAAGAAGCCAATTTCGTAATCTGAATAGATGACTATAGGATATATGCGGAAATATTCAGGGTCTAAAATTTTGAAGCTAACTGGTCATATCGTGTTATTATATTCAAAATCCCTATTTTTGATTTAGAAAAACGAAGAGATCAAACTTACAGTAATTTCATATTCTGCAAATTAAAGAAGCCAATTTCGTAATGACTGTTGGATATATACAGAAATTGTTCAAGGCCTAAGATTTCTTCAATTTTGACATTGAATTAACTACCTTTTTATTTTATTTTACTTTATTTTACTATATATAGTTGATCATAGATCAACTATATGTATAGTCATTCAAATTCCTATTTTTGATTTAAAAAAGCAGATTTCATATTGTCAATTCATGTCGGTGACTAATATTCGGATAATTTAACTGATTTACTGAATACTCGAATTTGTGAGGATTACAATATTAATCGGGTATATGGATATCCAATTCTACAATTTACAGTAAATATCACTATAGCATAGGTAATCATAGCATTAGCGTAATAGCAAATCATATTGTGAAATTCTATCAAATAAAATTATTATTTGCAAGAATTAATGCAGTGTAATAATTTACAGATGTACAATCAATAAACTAGGTCCAATCAAAAATCATAATTTTTTAATAAAAGAAATCAATAAAATTTCCTTTAACCAGTAATTGCATGTGGTAGAGTTGTTTGAGACAAGGAATCTGCATCACAAAAGGTTTCAGGTATACCTTCTCGCAATTATTATCGCAGAAGTTATCAGGTGAAAATTTCTCCATATCCTATCAGAGAGGCGAAAATTTCCCAGTCAAGCCTTTGCAAATACTTTTTCTTATTATTTCCCTATAAAAAATATGCATACGGTTTTTATACTATATATACGTATCTTTGATACAGTTCGCATTTTTACATACTGCATATCAGTACAATGTATACTGTTCGCAAAATATGTTTAGTAAAAAATATAATAAAGTATACGGTAAACATACT
>QZLH01000289.1:0-12902 GCA_003833135.1 Oehlia diaphana | reverse complement strand
AGATAATAATAATAAAGAAAAGGCCATAGGTATTGCAGAAAAATGGGTAGAGAAAGGATACATTAATGTCACTATCGGTGGAATAATGAGATTATTAAAATTAGGATTTGATGAACTCAAATTGGAAAATGACAAGAAATTAATAGAAAAATATGAAGAATATAAAGATTTATTAGATGATGAACTTATAATTAAATTGAATGAAATAAATAATAAAGAAGATAATGATGAAATTACAGAAACAGAAGAAAGATTAAGAAGAATAAAAGAATTAGTTAAATATTTAGAAATTTAAGTTAATGAAGGAGAATTATTAATGTAAATGTTGTGCCTCAGATCACATCTTGCGTGAAATGAAGGCTAAAGCACGTGATATTTCCATATATAGTAATATAACTATGTAGATCATCACGTGTAATAACATTAACTGTCACATTCTATTGGTGAGGCACAACATATACATGAAACTAAATTTCACATAAAACCGTTTCTAAAAACTAGAAAAAAAGAAAAAAAGTTGGCAAATTGAAAAAAATTTATTTATTTGTTTTACGCAATTATTTATAGTTTCGTGAAACATCTATTTACAAAAAATTGGAAAAATACATTATTATGCGTTCCCAATATCTTCCGAAAGTCTATTAACCTTCACGAATCAACTTCTACCGTTTGGGTCGATCCATCGGCCGGTTAGCACGAGGCAACTGTGTAACATATCAACCATTCAAAATATTTTTCTTCATAACATTTACGCCTTGTTTTGTTTATATCGGATCGGATATAATCTACCATACTACCATGGCTGAAAGTGCTAATCTGATGCCATTCGTCTGTAAGTGGTTATATTCTCATTCAAAACCACAACATTTCGAAACCCAGGAGAAACTTAGAAAGCACATCGATGAACACGACATCAATTCTTGCAACAGAGCATCTATAGGAGATCCAATTTATATATGTCCGTGGGAAGGTTGCAATAAGCATCAAAGTAGTATTACTAAATTAGAAGGTATAGAAAAATATGTCAAGTACTTTTGACTTTACTAGTTCCGCTGATGTCGTAAAATTAAATTTATTGTTATATTTGCAGAACATTTACATCGACACTCTCGTCAAAGACCATTCAAGGTAATTTCAAACAAATATCTACCTGATAATAGTGTTATCAATTGGCGTGGTTTGTTTCGCGATAAGAGTTGCTGCGATGTTATACCAATAATTTATTTGCGCTGTTTAACAACACTACCTGATACTTTTTTTGTGTGACTTTTTTATATTAGTGTCCAATTTGCACTGGCTCGCGATTTTGTTCTCTTGATGCGCTAAACCAGCATTTGATTATCAACCATAATGATAGTGTAGTGGACTCTGACACCGATAATGATACATTATGTGATGAAAATGAAAAATTGAATTTAGGTATGTTGCTACAATTATCTGTATTGTATTAAATAGCTTTTTGGATTGTTATTATATTATGATGAATTATATTTCCACTTGTCCTTCTGAAGACACATGTTCTTTTCTTGTTGAAGGGAAAACTGAAGATAAAAATGATGTTCGTGTGGAGAAAAAGTCTAGCAAAGATGAAGCTACCATTTCTATTAAAGGAAAAGACAAAAAAAACGAGTTTATACCAACGAATAATAACACAAAGTTATCTTACCGTGATGTTCTTGTAAATGGACGTAATAAACATGATCAGACCGTGCAAGAATTACTTTATATGGCAATGGAAGCTATCTCATCATTACCGAGGCAAGTCGAATATGATTTGGATAATGAAAACTATGATGATTTACCTGACGCGCCACAAGGAGAAATATTGTCTGAGGATCAACAGGACGAACTTATGTGGGAGGCATTTCGTAAAGCCTACGAAGGTTCAAAAGCTGTCGAATATTTTAGTAAAGCCTTTGAATTGATGGAAGGAAGACCTTGAGCACAGATTCCGCTACTAGTTACAACATTCTCTTTATACATATAGTTAACAGTATTGTGCGAAGCAGATGCAAAACACCCAAGCAGCTTTGTCCCCTTAATTTTTTCCTTACGATCAATTATTTATAATTTTAACGAAGAATAAGAATAAACAAAAATGTTAAAGAACCGCACGAAATTAATCATTCAATAAAATAGTCGTATATCAAATGTATATTTATTAGAAAATAAAACAGTTTAACTACTTCTATACACCCATTTTGCGCATTTTTCAAATGCTATCGGAAAATCCGATGGCTGATCAGTTACTAATTGCAATAGTTCGAGAGCGTTTTGCAATTGCTGAGAAAGTACTGGTTTAGTTTTACCCTTTTCTAGGGACTTTTTGTGAACAGTACGGTTTCGTTTGAATTTGTACCCAAATAATGACCCCACTTCATCAGCAGTCATTCCATAATGATCTTTAGCTAAAACATAAACTCTCCCTTCAACACGTTTGTTTTTAGTCATTTCTTCATACAACTCACCAAAGTTCTTGAATCTTTTATTATATGGTAATTGAGTATTGTATGTTTTTAATAAAAGATTGTACCACATTCCAATTATGTCGCAAATATCATTTCTCGTATCGATCATTTTTTCACCAGAACATTTATCTAGCAATAATCAAGTTTGAGTTTAACATGGTTAAGCATTTGTATTAGATCAAGATACACGTACTTTTTTTATCCTTATCAACGATTAGCAAGGCGTCCGTTTTAGCAATCACTTCATTCCACTTCTCGTCTGAAATATCGGAACGTTTTCGCGGTTTTTCTTCTTTAATATACGTGATCCACGTGATAATAACTTCAGGGTCAACCTGCTGCACACCAAATTTTTTCTCTATGCAGCCTCCGTTCTTCTCGTAGAATGTTGCCATCTCGTATTACTAATTTTTGAAGACAAACTTGCCTCCAATTTATTTCATGATTATTATTATTAATGCATTATTATTATGTTAATACGAATGAAATTTTTCCAAATGACATCATAGATGTGATCTGTTGATCTTTTTCCAAATGTTTTGTGACTTTTTATCTGTCTTGTATAAATCGAGATCCATTTTTATGGCGTAATTATATTACATAATGTAGATGTTGTTGCGTCAGATTTGTTTGCATAGCACAAGTAGTTCGAAATGGTAATTGATTTGCGTAATTTTTAATATGCTCATTAATTATGTTACAAAAGAAACGTGACAAAATCATATGTTTAGATAATTAATAGCCAATCATTTTTGTTCAATATTTTTTTGAGAATACTGAAGAATTTAATTCGTGATCCGCCTGTGAAACATAAAAAATTTGATAAATTTATTACAAGAGTTTTGCGTTCAGTCTAATGATAATTGATTAATATCTACATATCAAATTACTGGTCAGATTTTTAAAAGAAGATTTATAATTCTATATACATTTGAAATTGCATGATTTTCATATGATTGGCCCAAATTTGAAACAAAATATGGTTGGCCAGAATTTATGATAATTTGGGTCAATGCAATACATTGTGATAAATGTAATTTTTTTTATTGGCTGAATTCTGGATCACATGATAGATTCAGCTCAGAAAAATCACATAATTGTTGAGTATACAAGACTCGGTAAAGTGTAAAGTAATAGACATAGTGGGTTATATATTATTTTTTTTTGCGAAATATTATTGGTGGAAAATGTAGTGTACACTGTACAACTTTATTTGCGAAAAAAATACCAATGCAGTATCATGTGATATACGCGAAGAAACTTACTCTAACATATGATTAATATATAGCAATTCAAAAAACATAATATTATGATTCGGAACTAGCAATGATAAATGAGGAATAAAATTCTAATTCACTTTTACCCGTTTCTCTGCATCTTTCCTTCGTTTCTCTGCATCTTTCATTTCATGAAATAAATAATTGATTATTCCGCACAGCTTTCTAACCGGCTTATACAGATCATCATAAGTTAACACTGTATTGTTGATAGGTATTACATCAGGTATTGGTTCACATATATAAACATCAATCTTCTCATCATCTTTTTGAACAACTCTTGTTATTATCCATTCGACGCCTGGTATTAGGGATATTAGGGATATAAAAAGAGTTAGTATATTCGCACTTTTCCCATTGATTCTTATAAAATTTTGTTTCATGAGCATACCGGTTGAAACAATGCAATACATATCGTCTTCATCCAAATTGGCATCAGTAGCAGTGCGTTTTTTGGTATTGAGTTGCATGGATGCATGTGCCTGTACGGTGCTCTGGCCAATTCCCCAGCTAATGTCATTTCTTTTCGCTTCAGTCACGCAGATGATAATATCGCCTATCTTTAAAATCCAATCAACAGGCCCTTTACCATGAGTACCGCTGACTTGCTCTTCAGGATATATCTTTACAATACCCTTGAAGTTTGATGCTACACCATAAATAATTGAAGAAATAAATTCACGACGGGTGGCCTCATTTACGTCGGCCCTGATGGGTCGTGATGCCGTATGCTTTCTTAAAATCTCTTGAATCACTTCATTTAAAATCTTTTCGTCTAAATAACTATCAATGAGATCGCTAGGAAATAATTCATATTTTGGTAGCTCATCATAGTTATCATATTTCAAACCAAAGAGAGCCTTCATCCTTGAAAAGGTATACGAATGAAACGGTTGTTGAGCTATTAAAACGTAGAGTTAGTGATCATACACATAATATTTGATGAATTCGAAATAAATATTTAAACTACTGCTTACATGTATCTACAACGATATTAAATTCAACCACACGCTGTTCAGCAGCCCAAACAATGCTCACTAAATCTTCGTCTTCAGAAAAGTTCATGACTTTACGTCCTGTACTTTCTACATTTTCTATATCGACTGTCGCACTTTCCATCTCATTCTGTAAGTTCAGCGCGGATTTACCTCTACCTTTACCTCTACCTGTTGAAATTCTTCTCTTCACGCCACCCATTACACGACCTATGACAATATGTTCGTCTTCTGTCCCATCTGGAAATGTGAAAAATTCACATAGCTTCTTTTTTAACTCCGTCAAGGACACCATTTCTCGAGTCACTGTCCACTGAAAATTTTTCTTAGTACGATTGTATGATGCAGTAATATGAACTTCTTTGGTTGGCCGTTGTACGATGATGTGTATGTGTTCGTCGGCTAGCTGGGAGGAAAAGTTTTTGCTAATCTTGGCAGTTCCACGCCACCAAGCTCGTCCTTGATATTAACGTTTATTTTTTTTGCATTAACGAAGTCAAGTTTTTCGTTTTCTTTTTCGAGGGAAATGTCAACCTTCCATAGCTTGATGTCTTTGGCGTCAACTTTAGCGAAAGCTTGTGAATTTTTTTCCTTGATAGCGTCCTTGAGCAACGCCACAGTCTTTATTTGACGGGTGTCGATAACAACCTGAAAAGCATTGTCATAAGGGTTTTCACCCGCGACCAAACAATTGAGAGTGATAGTTGACATAACGCTTTTATAGAGATTTGGCTTGGATAAAAAAATAGCGTTATGATCCGAAATAAGATAAAATTTTATTTCTGGTGGGAAAGCAAGCGTTAATATAGGTTTTTATGTCGCACAAGCATTACGTAATTACACGTGACTCGCTTCCTCGATAAAAAGTAAAAACCCGGGAGTACATAAATTTTGCGAACATCCTGAAAGACGTATGCAATCGCAGCCTTAATCTCCGAATATTTTAATTGTAGACCACTTCCATATCCCGTATAGGAGGAATGATTTTTTGTAACATGTAACGCGATATGAATATCTAGAGGAATGTTATTAAACAATTCTCCCAGGTTGTTTCGAATTATAGCCTCAAGTGCACTAACTGATTATATGATGCCAAGAAAGCTTTGAAGGTACATGAAATCGGAAATTGCGAAGTCCTCAGCCCTTTATAACATATGATTGTGCTCAGTGCATTTTTCACTTGGACAAAATCAGATAAATTAACCAATGATTACTTAGCTACAGTAATCAAGTAAAATTCGATTAATTGAACTTTAATAATACTCAAAAGACTAAATTACATTAAATAATAATAAAATAAATTTAATTTGTACAATAATTCTTGTGAAATATCTTTATATAATCATCCCATCTAATTGGCCTTCCAATTCACTAGTATCAAGTATTCGGGATATACAAATGGCTTTTGAATAAGTACTACTATGTGTTGATTGGTTATTTTCAATTAACGCTTTTCTATATTCATCTGCTTCTTTGAGTTGCTCTTCAATTCCTGGATCATCTAGAAAATCAAAAAACAAGCTTTCTAATTCACTAACATCTGGTCTATTGTCTGGATCTGAACTCCAACATCTTTTCATTAAATCAATATAAAATCGGGGTGCCTCTTGCTCATTTATTTCAGGTCGAATATTTTCTTTACATATCTCTAGCATTAGATTAAAATCATGTTCTCGTTTGGAAAAAGGTTGTCTTCCAGTTGCAGTAAAATACATAATCATACCAAAGCTATAAATATCTGCAGATGTAGTATAAGGTTCTCCTCTTAACACTTCAGGAGCTACATAAGGCATAACTCCATAAATTTTTGTTTCATCCAAATCATCAACCTGACCACATAATCCCATATCTGCAATATATATTGTATTATATTTTTCATCTATAATAAGTTTAGTAAATAAAATGTTTCCTGGATGAAAATCACGATGTACCATATCTTTTTCATGAATTCTTAAAAGACCTGAAATAATGTCATATAATACAAATATTTTGTAAGCCCAATCAAAATAATTATAATTCACAGTCATCCAATCATAAAAATTTCCGCCTTCTGCATATTCAAGAACCATAACATAATTTTTTGTATTTGGATCTTGAGATAATCCATATATTTTGAGAACCTTGAATTCAAGATTGTTTGAATACGCTTTGATCTATCGAAATTATAAAAAATGTTTTTAAACAAAAAAAAAAAAATACAAAAAATAAACTCATAAAATGAATTTTATACCTCATTTAAAAATCCATCACTAAGGTTTTGTGAATTATGTAAATATTTTAAAGCAACTTTCATATTAGATGTTCTTGTCCATTTATTATTACTATATTCCAATAAACCATCTCTCCATATTGCTGAATATACTACGGCAAAACCGCCTTCACCTATTAATTTAATATTACTAAACTGGTTATATGGTATCCATTCAAATATTATATTATTAATTGGATCATCAATTTTAAATTGTAATTCTTGAATGAAATTATCAATTCTTTCATCACCGCTCCAATCCAAAAAATTATTATTTATTTCATCCATTTGACATTTTCTACACCATTTATTATCTTCATTAAATTCATTTAAATATTCTTCACCGCATTTTTCGCAAGATTCATAAGAATCATTTTGCCAAAGAACAATAATATAATCATTTGTATTTGGATCCTGAGATATTCCATGTATTTCAATATCTTCCAATTCATCTTCTAAATATGCTTTAGCCTGTTGTTAATAAAAACAAATTATCATTTATTATTCTAATTAAAGATAAGTATTTAATTAAATTTTCGTACCTCATTTAGAAATTCACCAATATTACTTTGTGAATCATATAAATATTTTAAACCGACTTTTTTATCAGATTTTCTTATCCATTCCTTTTTATCATAATCAAATATTAATGGACCATCTTTCCATATTGCTGAAAATTCACCTTCTTCTACTTCATCAATATTACTAAACTGATTATACGGGATCCATTCAAATACTTTATCAAACATACTATCGATTTTTAATTGCATTTTTTGAATTAAACCATCAATTTCTTCATTTCCACTTGACCAGTTTGTAAAATTTTTTTCCAGATAATTTATTTGACATGATGTGCACCATTTAAAGTTCATATCCTGCCTATTAGTATATCGTTTTCCACATTTTTCACAATGATAATTTTGAAAAACTATAATATAATCATTTGTACTAGGATTCTGAGATATTCCAAGAACTCCATCAAGTTTATCTAATGAATAATCTTTAACCTATTGAAAAAAATTTTTATAAACCAAAGAATTATGGTATTTAAATTAAATTTGTTAAAAAATTTCATACCTCATTATTTAAAAATTCGGTAGTATAATTTCGTGAATTATGCAAATATTTTAAAATGATTTTGCTATCCGGCTTTCTAAACCATTTATCATGGTAATATAATTGGCCGTCCCTCCATTTTGCCAAATATATTGTATTAAAATTATCTTTACTTATTTCTTTAATATCATCAAACTGATCGTATGGTATCCATTCAAATACTGATTCATAAGAACTTTCCATTTTTAATCGCATCCCATGAACAAAATCATCAATTACTTCGTTCCCACTCAAATTAGTAAAAATTTTTTCTAAATAATTTATCTGACATGAATTACACCACCTATATTCACCTAAAAATTCGTCACATTTTTCACAATATTCATCATCAAGAACCATAATATATTCTTTAGTATCTAGATCTTGAGATATTCCAAATATTTTAGGAATATCACTTTGTTTTTTAATTGAATATGTTTTAACCTATTAAAAACAATACAAGAAAAAAAATTATTATATATTTTTTTTAGAACTGATTAGAAATGAAAATTTATTAAGGAAAAAATTTTCATACCTCATTTAAAAATTCATTAATAATATATAGTGAATTATATAAACACTTTAAAAAGACTTTTTTATTTCGTTTCCTCTCATATCCATTATTATCATAATTCAATGGACCATCTTCCCATATTGCTGAATAAAATGAAATAAAATCATTTTTAATTATTTCTTTAATATCTCTAAATTGATTAAAAGGTATCCATTCGAATATTATATCATGATAATCAACAATTTTATTTTGCATTTCTTGAATAAAATCATCAATTTTTTCATTATCGCTCCAACTTAAAAATTTATTTTTTAAATCATTTATTTGACATGGTTTACACCATTCATTGTTTGCATTATGTGTGTATATGTATTTTTCACCACATCTTTTACACGGTGATGGCATTATTACGATAATTATAAGTATAAAAAAAAAATATTATATTGCGGATTTTTAAATTATATCCTAAAGGTCCTAAAGGTGCACATAAGACCAAATCAAGATTAATTAATAACCATTTAAGGATATTTGCTTTATGACATTATCGTTATCAAAATGATTATCACGGTATCAATTGATCAGCCGAAATTTCGATAAAATCTTGTTTAAATAAGTCACATTGCTCTAATTATTTATATCAGGGACTATTATTCTACAAATTAGAATAATTTATAGCATGATGAAAAAAAAGATGCTGCGTGGGAAGATTGAAATCAGGAAAAACGAAGACAAAAGACTGCTTTTCTATGTGTTTAACTGATGTGATTGATGTGATTAGATACGAGATATCTTGATTTGAAAAATAATCAAAATAATCAATTTCAAAAGTTTCGATGAATTTCAACGCTGTATATCTATTTATTTTTGTAAAATGGAATTTTCTCGGCGCAATTAAAATATAACGTAAATTTAAAACAGACTTACGATAGTTCTTCTTGCATTAAAAATTTTGACCGGATTTAATAAACATAAAACTCAATTCCGGCCCGATTAACTTTGGCTGGATTTAAAGATTAACTATCTTATGTAAACAAAGTTATTAGTCAACATACCCCAGATTTCCTTTGATGCAAATTATCCGGTTAAAAAAAATTTTTTTTTTTTTTTAATATAAATTCTAAACGAGTCGTGGGGGCACAATAATTTAAAACTAGATTGTAATGGGGAATTTTATTATGAATGAAGCAATAATGATGATTGCCTGGGAATTGTTAAAGAAGGGTTTATTCTAAATATGGCGTCGCGATTGAAATGGCGTCAAAATTTGTACCACATTCTGTGCATGGTACAGTTAAACTTTATAAATTTAACAATTATAATAAAAAAATTGTTTGTCAAAGTAATAAGCAAGGTGACAGAATATAGTACATACATGTTTCATAAACCTAGTTATTGTACATTATTAACCAACCTTCCTGTTAAGAATTGTTGGCATTTTTTTTTTTAAAAGTCAATCTTTGTATTCTTTGATGATTCTTTACTTTCTAAATCTTTCAGAATACAATGTTTCGTAACGCCAAAGTTAACAAAAAGAAATAATTATCAAACTTTAAAATTTAGATTATCTTTATATTTATTTATTTAATCTATTTCATCCATCTTTCAAGAAATCATCATTTTCCAGTATTTTTTTGATGCACTTTCGGCGCAGTCCGTGAAAAGATCACTGATTTTATTTACCCGCGCAAAAAAAATATATATATATATATTTGATGACATCTTAATTAGGTAAGATTAATTTTTTTTTTTCCGTGAGAAAAGAAAAAAAAATTAAAATTTAACCAGTATAAAAAAATTCGGCCAATAATTAAATAATTGACCTCTAAAGAAAGAATTCCCCATAAAAATTATGGATCCCCAAATGCAGTAACACCAAAGGATTTACCCCAAAAAAAATTTTTTTTACAATCGAAATTGATTGTTTTTTTGTGGGGTAGAAAGATTACAAACATTAAAAAAATGAAAAATAAAAACAATGCTGTAATAGAATAGATAATAAAAAAAAATGAAGTCACATTGGAGTATGGGTGCATTAGTACATGCATAAATGTATATGCATTTACATTAAAACATGACACTTTTATTTTGTAATTTACTTTAGTTCTGTACTGCGCCATTACATACGCCATTGTGAATAAATAAGTCTTAAAATAAACTTACATAAAAAAAAATTACATAAATATTTCCGATAAAACAATAGGAAAAAAAATTCTTCTCACATTTTTTTAACCAAGCAATCAAAAATCAAAAGATAACTTTGTTTTTTCTCTGCATTGCAGTACTTTTTTGTTTACAGTTATTTTAGTCCCGAAATAAGGTAAATTTTACTGAATATGTGATCATTGAACAATAGTCAAGTTGATTGATTTCTTTTTTCGATGATTAATGCACTTCATTATTTATTCTTTGATTTAAACTTTATTGGGCAAAGTATTATTATTATTATTTTTTTTTTTTTGTTTAGACTTTGGGGGAAAAATGTTAAACAATGATTGTTGATATATAATTTTTCGATGACATAACTTACATTTCATTTTGATCAGGTGAGCCAAAAAATTTGTAAAACAAAATAAATAATGAATGAAATTCCTTTTGTTTCCATGTTTCTTCTGATTCCACTTTATGAATAAAAAGTCGTGTATTTTTATGACCTTTTTTTTTTTTTCCTCGTTACGTTTCGTATTTTTATTCTTTTCCTTAAATCTGAAAAAAAATTTTATCAATTTCGTTAAAAAATTTATTTATTGATTCATATCGTAACGATGTCACCTTCTTGTTCGTCTCCAACAAATTCTCTTCATGAAACTTTTTCAAAACTTAACAAACGTACTTTCGAAAAATCTTATCTTCCGTCTACTCAAGTTTTTTCTTCTACTTCTTCAAATGAATTACCAATTGAAGTATTTGAAAAAATCTTTAATAATTTTAACAGTAAAGGAAAAGAATATATTTTAACGCTTCATTCATGTTTACTCGTAAGTAAGGATTGGAGTTTATCTATAATGAAATTATTATACTCAAATCCATTTTATTATTTTAAAGAAATAAAAGATATCAATAAAATTATTGATACTTTATTATTATGTTTAAATAAATCAGAATTAGATATGTTATTTGAACATGGTATTATTAATTCTAATTATAAATATAATAATAACAATACTATTACCC
Organism: Oehlia diaphana; assembly: GCA_003833135.1. Classification (NCBI taxonomy): domain Eukaryota; kingdom Fungi; phylum Glomeromycota; class Glomeromycetes; order Glomerales; family Glomeraceae; genus Oehlia; species Oehlia diaphana. The sequence continues at coordinate 1,134 of QZLH01000289.1, read as the reverse complement.
CTTATTATAATTATCCTAAATATTTAAAAAATCTTTATTATAGAGGATTTTTATCTATAATTCATTCTTGGATCATTACAAGAAATATTAAATCTAATTCTGATAATTATAATATTCTTTCTACTACTACTACTTCTACTCAATTTGAGATTATCGTAAGAGTTTTGTTAAATTTGTTTTTTAGAGAGAGTAAACAATTAGAAAAATTACATATTTGTTCTACTAATTTAGTATGGGATAAAAAAGAATTAAGTTGTATGTATTTATTAATGAGTAATAGTTTAGGTATTACTAGTAGTGGTGGTTTAAAAAGTGGATTATGTACCAATTTAGATAGCATTTATTTAACTGTTGATTGTCCAATGAATAATTTTCTTCCTTTACTCTCTAAACAATGCAGAAATTTGGTATGTATATATATATATATATATATTAATATTCATATAATGTTTATTATAAAATTTTATTTTATTTTTAACCATCTTTAAAAAATTCTAGACAAATCTCGGTGTAATGATGGACCTTCATCGAAAATCTTGTTATACTCATTCTCCTCCTCCAACGGATATTTCAGATATTAAAAATATTTGTACTCTTATCTCTTCTCAACGGAATCTTCAATCTTTTCAAATAATGTTTTCCTCAAATACATCATTACTAATTTCCGCATTATTTACTCAACGTGAAACATTGCGTTCCTTGGATTTTTATTGGGTTGATTTTAATGATTGTACTTCATTAATCGAATTGACTCATTTTAAACAATTGGAAGTGGTGAAATTTAGAAATTGTTTTAATTTAAAGAAAAAAATTTGTGAACCATTACTTAATAATGATTGGGAAAATTTATGTCATGTCGTTGTTATAAATACTGAATGTTTTACGTTAAGAGAATGGGCAAGAAAAATTAATATTAAAATGTGTAATAATGGTTATAATAGTGATGAAAGTGATAATGGCAAGAAGAGTAGAAGTAATAGTTTAGATAAGAATATTAGTAGTAAAATTCTTAATAATAGTAATTTACCTATTATTTCAAAACAATTTAAAAGAAATTTTCAAATTGAAGAATAATATATATATCTAAAAAAAAAAAAAAAAAAAAAAAAAAAAAAAAAAAAAAAAAAAAAAAAA
>QZLH01000288.1:97136-112173 GCA_003833135.1 Oehlia diaphana | reverse complement strand
TGTGGAACCTTAACTAAAAACAAATTTTTAATTTTTCATATGAAAATAAAGAAAATTTAGGAAATTATTTTTTTAAAAAAATGTCACGTGATGATCTCTATTATGTTCGTTTGACTGTAAAAGTTCAAAAATTTTATTGATCAGCAAAAGTAATTTTTTTTTTAAAAAACCTACTATTTGATGGCTCAAATTAATACACAATGAAATTGCCACAGAAAAGCCCAAATCGCAATTTTACTCTAATGATTACACTATTCAATTCATATTTCAGTTTCTTTAATATTAATATTAATATAAACTAAATTTAAATATATATTTAATTTAAATATAAATAATAATTAATATAATTCTTCCGGAAGAAAATTTGATGAAAATCTTACCCATAATCTGATAATGAACAAGGTAACCTCGGACGATCATTTTTTGAGAAATTTACCCAAGAATCTGGAACCTAAATTCCAGATTTATATAGATTGACATTTCAATTTCCAAATTTATTTCGATGAATCCCTTGCATAAACATTATAGTGGTTTTAATAAAATAAAATAATAAATTTCTTCACTTATACTATTCATAAAGTTTACAATTTTTGCATTTTTTAAATGCTTATTTTGTTGCTTTACTTTACTGTAAAAGAAGTAGATTATTAAAATGCTTCAGTAATATTAGAAATTTCTGAAGTTTGTTAAAATGTTTTTGCGCTATCTGAAGTTCTAGGAAATTGTTATTAAGATGCTCTTGCATTCTCTTAGCAGTACTACATTCAAAAGTTTTGAAGCAATAATTACAAGTTACAGAAAGTTGTTTTTTATTATAACTTTCTGTTTCAGTAATTTTCTAATACTTCCAAACTTTTTTCCCATAATTGCAAGAATTTTTTTTTAAAAAAAGGATAATCTTTTTTTTATGATCTTTTTTTCTTTTTAAGTTATATAAGGTATAAATTATAAAATAGATCTATACCATTTTTTACCAATAATTATCAAATTATAATTACTTAAATTCTGCATTTTTATTAGTTGATTTAAAGTAACAGTGAATTAACCATTTTAAACTAATTATAAGTAACATAATTAATGGTTAGTAATTAACACCCATCCCTAAGTATGCCCTTCCATGTTAATGGCATGGTTCACTTATTTGATAATGTTCAATGTCTTCATCTAATTTATTAATAGGATTATATGACTTCCTTACTACTTTATTATACAGATTAGTTTTGCTCTTTTAGAAGAGAAGATTGCATTAATTAGGCTGTCAAAATAACAGTTGCAATTTAGTTTGTTGGACTGGTAATATTGCTTACTTGGTATTTCTACAGGTTTCATATTTTCTGAGAGTTTTGTTTTAAAAGATTTATAGCTATTGTAAAGAAAATAAGCCAACTTTTTATTTTTAAAGAAAAATTGTATTCTTTATATTTGGTAATGTAGACACGAAAAGAAAGCTTAAATAATAGCTTAAATAATACATGATAAATATTTAAATAGATCGGTTGCCACAACTGTATCACATGCTCAAAAATTACATGCCCAAGCTTTTTTTGATGGTATTACTGGGGTAGATTCAGAGCTTAGGGTTTTGAATTTAGGTCATGTGACTCCAAGCCCTGCCACACCATACAAATAGGTGACTCAATGGAGCGACAGAGAGTAATATGCATCTTAAGAAAATAAATAATTCAATTAAATAAACTGCATTGTACATTATACATTGGTTAAAATTAGTACTATATATACTGATGGGAAAACTTTTTTATTGGGTACATATCGGGCACTTCTAAAATTGTAAATTATTAAATTATTAAGATCCTGATATCCAAACTTATTTGTTACCAATAGGTCAAAATGAGATGAATGGTTCACAGTTTTTTTTTCATAGTAAGTATTTTTCTTTATTGTTTTATAAATAAATTTAAAAAAAATAAACTATAAAGAAAAATACATGATATTGTTTAAAATAATCCAATTTAATGTAAATTGTCACTCTATAGATTAGTTATTTAATCTAGGGGTTCAAGATCACTAAATTCACTATCATAATTATCTTCCCTTCACCTTAAGTTATTGCGATATGCTTGTTATTACTATTTAAAGTTGCCATATTTATTATTTCTTTCTCTTTACCTTTAATCCTTCCACCTTATCATTGATTTCTTTATCCTATTGCTGAATATTCATTTATACTTATCTTTCTTGACTAGTTGATGATGATTGTTATATTACTGGTGTCTTATTGCTGGTTGTTATCATCAACTTTATCTTTGAATACTCCATTCTTTGCATTCTTTGCGGATACATCAGGAGTTTAAATAAGGTGTGAATTTGCGAAACTATACACATATAAAATAACATATTGAATTACATCACCTATAGGTATATACAAAACTGCAAATTTGTGAATATTACTAATAATGAAATGCATATATATATATATATCTGATATTCCATAGAATCATGTATAGGGATGGCAACGGTCAGTCATAGTCAGTCATTGGTTGGTCATAACCAGTCAAGAACCTTTGACTGACTGACTGACCATTTAACCGATCCTGAAAATGTTTGCAAAACATTTTTTTATAAAATACTTAATAAAAAATGTTTTTGCAATGTTTTCTATTTAAATAATTAAAAAATGTTTGTGAAACATTTTTTTATTAAATTTTATATTAAAAGATGTTTTGCAAATGTTTTTAGGGTCAGTTAAATGGTCGGTCAAATGGTCAGTTAAACGGTTGGTCAGACCAGTCAGTCAAATGGTCAGTCAGAGGTCTTTGACTGACCGATATCGGTCATGATCATAACTGGTTATAACTGGTTAATGACCATGATATGTGGCTTATTTTCAGCCAATTATTTACCCTCCATAAGTAAAAATAATGTTATTCACTCTTTTCCATTGGATAACTATATAATATATTATATATATGTATATAACAAAAAATTCCATAAAATTAATTCAATTTATTTTCATGCCTTGAAAACTGAACTGAATACTTTAGTTATATCACTAATATATCATAACTCACAACCTAACCACTATACTATTTAACTTTTTTTTTTAATTTTACATAATATATTTTATATTTATTCTAATTTATATAAAAAAATTAGGTTTGAATTATATAAATTCGTGTATTTACACAATTTCTCAAGGTGTAAATTGCTGAAATTTTCTATCTTATATAAATTACATGTAATTTTTTAAAGATGATTTCTATTTGTACACTATATGTTTGAACACAATTTCCAAAAAAAGGAGGTCGTCTAAAGCAGGAGCAAATCACATGACTTCAGAAAAAATTGTTTTCATAAAATAAAACTTTTTACCTTATATTCAACCATTCTAAACATACATTCTAAATGCATTTTTGCCTGCTCTGCAAGTTTACTTAGAGCGCAGAGTAGGGTTTTAAATGCTGTTTTTGATTTATTTGACTTTTTCAATTTTGTTATCCATTTTTGAATATGATCGGCAAAGTTTCATTCATTCATATGTAAAGTCAAAAACAATATTCAAAATCCACTTTTTTTTCTTAAGTAAACTTGCAAAGCAGATAAAAATATGCTTATATTATGATTTTAAAGTTTCTATTAATCTTTCTTTATAAAAAATTAATCTAATTAAAATTACACTGAATCACGTGATTTGCCCCCGCTTTAGACGACCTCCAAAAAAAGTAAATTTTTATGCTGATCATTTAATGTTAAAATTTAACAAAAAAAAGCAAAAAAAGATTGTTAAATAACATTCAAAACCATCTATGACATACTAAGTAAACTTGCAGAACAGACCAAAATACACCTAATATACATTTCTTTTAAAGATTTATTTATTAGATTTTTTTACAAAATTTTTTTATCAAATCACGTGATATGTGTTTCAAACACTAGTGTATATTAAGAAATTTTCTTTTTTAAAATACAAAATACTAAGAATATCTTAACCAATATATTTATATGTAAATTACTCAAAATTATATATTTACACAGTTTTTTAAAGTATAAATTACTTAAAATACCTATTTATATAATTTTATGTAAAATCTTGAAATTGAAAATTACTGAAACTATATTTTCATATGTAAACTACATGAAATTGTTTATTTACACTTTTTTTAAAAATTGCAAAATACTGAAAATACCTGTTTATGTGATGTTACATAAATTTTTAAGATGAAAATTACTGAAACTATGTTTTAAGGTGTAGATTACATATAATTGCATAATTACACTTTTTTTTAAGGTGTAGATTTTTGAGTATACACATATTTGATAAATCTACGCATAAAATTGCACAATTTAATCTCCTGATGTAATTAGATGTTACAATAATGATCAGATTGACTGGATTAATCAGATAATCCAGTATTAAAAAAAACTTCTTTCTTTTAGGAGCATCTTCAGTCTTCTCTCTTCAGAATTCAACTTAGCCAGTTTAGTAACAGCTTTGGTTTTTAGATGGAAAGTGTAAATTTCTTTTCTTTCATCTGGAAATGTCACGTTTCTTTTGCTTTATTTCTTTAGAGGATATCCTTCTGGATTTGGATTTCTGCTTGGGTTACAAAAGTAAGTTGAGAGGAGAAAATTTCATTTTTTTGTCATTGGAAATGTTATTAACATTTATTTTTCTCTTTTTTTAAGAGACACTTTCCTGGACCTGGATTTTGGCTTGGATTATGAATTGTAAGTTATGAGGTGGAGATTTTTGTCTTTAGAATGTCATTAATGTTCCTTTTGATTATTTTCTTTAAGGGACACCTTCCCAAATTCCTGGATTATGAAAGGTAAGTTGTGAAGTGATGATTTTTCATCTTGGTGAGAAAAAATTTTTTTCTGATTTATTTTGTTTAGTGATCATTACTAACTGTTTTTTTTTATTTTTTTTTTAGATGAGTTTTTGGGTATTAGGAAATGGAATATCAGCAGGTAAAAAAAAAAATATATTATATTTTTTTTTATTATTCCAAATATTAACAGTTCTTTTTTTTCCTTTTTTTAAACAGTGAGGACCCTTGATTCCCTCTTTCATCAACATAAAGAGTTGCCACGCCAAATCAGGTTTCATAAATGAACAAACAACAAAACAAATGAACAAGAATACAGTAACAAAATTATGACAATGACAAAATTATAATGACAATAATATCATAACAATAATAAAATCTTAACAATAACAATAAAAATATTTTGATAATAATTAAATTTATAACAACATTCTTGGTTCACATAAAATAAATAGCATTAGTAATACAAAACATTAAACGATAAAATTTACTTCTCTGAATTTCCAAAATTTCGTTCTTTGCCAATATTCTCAAACTCTGGTATCTTTTGCTATGAAGTATTTTATATTTATTTCAACTTTTAAATTTAATTGTTTTCATCATAAAAGTTTATATTTTATTCTCCTTATAATTCAGAATTTAATGAAATAATAAAATAAAATATTTCACAAAAATTTAGGGTGAACCATATTACTTTTTATTAATATAATATTTTATCATAATTATTAAATTCTAAAACTGATTTCTTTTTGACTGTAGAATTCACTTTGAATTCCGTTCCTATTTAAATGATTTTTACAAATCCTTTCTTTTCTTCTATATGTGTTAATCTATTTTATATTTTTATGTTATATTTATATTCTTTTAATCTACTATCTTTTATATTTATCTTTTCTTTTCTTTTCTTATCATCTTAAATATTCTGTTGTAAAGAAAATATCAACAAGAAAATAATCTTTTTAAAAATATTCATATGAAAAATAAATCTATTTTTATGACTCATAATTATTCCTATTGTTGAACTTGATAAACCAGTTATTGTATCGGAATATATCCTTATTGTTAAATACAATAAACCAGTTTCTATCTTGAAAATGATTAACCTTCTTAATTACTCCATCTGATCTTTATTGATCATTCAATAAACATTACATCATGCTGATCATTTCATTTTCCACATGTTTCATCTTTCTGGCTAATCATTTATCCATATCATGTGATTTCTTTAATTAATCATTTATTCTTGCTTAGTATTCGGTCACTTACAATGGTTTGATTTTTTTTGCAAGTCTCAACTTTCTTTTTTTTTTGTAGGTCTCTTCTTGGCCTTTTGAACTGAACTTGAAATTTTTACTTTTTTGTAGATATCACTTCTTCAGAAGAGTTTTTTTAATGGTAAATTATCTTTTTTCAAGGTGAAATATTGAAATTAACTTTAAGATATATACTAAAAATGTTTCTTTTTTTATTTTTCGTAGGTATTGCTTCTCCAAAAGTTGGTTGATTTTTTTGGATGGAGTTTTAAACTTGACTTTAAGAAACGTACTAATGTTTTTTTTTTTCATTTTTTGTAGGTATCGGCTTCTTCAGCAGAAGGGTTCTTTCAGTAAATTACCTTTTTTCAGGGTGAAGTTTGACATGAGAAATGTTTTACTGATATTTCATTCTTCTTTTTTATAGGTTCCAATTATCATACAGATATAGATTTTTGGATGACTAGATATGAAATCAATGCCATCTTTTTCATTTCACGTTATAATTTTATCTTTTTTTTTAGAATTTACATCATTTACTTTTAAAAATACTATTGATTCCCATGTTGATTTTATACTGTATTTATCTTTAATTTCTCTAGAACTTTCATCTACATATACTATCTGTTTTAACTGCTTATATCAAAGAGGTTCTCCACGGACTTCACCTCCATAATTAATATACCTTGTTCTACACAAGAATGCTGTCATTTCAATAAATATTCCCTATCATGTTCTATGATCTGATCTAAAAATAATAATTTCTTCTTTTTTAATTGTACCTTCCAGTTATTATATTCTAGTATCTATTGGTTCGTGACAACCTCCAAAATGTCTATGATTTTTATAATTACTCTTATTTTGTAATATAATTAGATTCATCTTGAATAATTTTTTCAAATCTTTGTGCCCACTACTGTAATACATTAACATTTGGGCAACTGATCGGTAAATTACAACTATGTTAAGATTGGTTGCCGTAAGTAATGATTATTATATGTATTAGTTATTTACTAATCTAGTATTATATAAATGGGTTATCATCCGAAGGATGATGACCCATTTATATACTAAACTAGATCAGTAATAACTTTTTTATCATCCTAGATATACTAATTGGTCCGCCAGTTTATAACTGGCAGACAAAATCCTAAATACCAATTATTAGCCAGGTGATAATCTGAATTACAACCTTTAGCAGTTGTAATATTATAAATGTAAGCTGTAAATTGGCTGTAAATACTACACTATTGTGATTAGCTAAAAATGGTAATTCTGATTTACAACTGTTATATTTGCTTTATTTAAATATTTTATTTTTTTTGCTATAATTTTTCCACATTCTGCTTCTGATAACACTACTGCTTGCAACTGAAATTCTATTGCTGGAATCATTACCATGCTCCAAAGTGAAATTACAATCTTATCCATTAATTTCCTCCATCTGATTTGTACACACTGCACAAAAGTTCTCTGTCATTTGATTAATTTTTTAACATAAATTTTTCTATCATCATTGTGTGAAAGAAAATTCCCAAAAATCTGTTTCCTTCTTTATTATTTATTTTTGTTATTTTATTGCCATTTATTTTGAAAATTGTGTTTTTACTTTTTATTACCATCTGGATTGTTAATTCTAATCATTTCGTATTTCTTTACGTCAATTTAACTGAGCTTTCATTTTTTGCTATTAATGTAGAGTCATCCATGAATGTGATCATGTTATTATTGATTTCTTCTCTTCTACTTGAATTTATTCTTTTAAAATCTAACTCGTAATCCATATTTTTCTTTACCAATTCCAATTTTGTTAATAACAGGTCATAAAAAATTCACCATAATATGGGAGACCAAACTTCTCCTTGTCGATCCCATCTTCTATATAATATCTCTGATAGTTCTCCATTTACTAAAATCTATTATGTTTATCTTCACATTTATCCATTATTAGATCTATAATTTTTTTTGGTACCTTACATCGATTTAAACCTAATTCTAAGAATAACCTATATGCTTTACTACTTATGTCTAGGAATAATTACATTACTTTAACAAATCCGTTTGCATATTCAATTGCCTTTCGAATTTGATAAATCAATAATATTTTTTCCATTACGAGATTGAACTAATAATAAAATTTTAAAAGGAAATAATTTTATGGCTTTGAAAAATGAAGATAAATTGTGATCTTATGAATATCACATTAATAAATTCTTCAAAAGAATATTTCATTAATTGAAGATAGCACAGGAATTAGAAATGCAGAAAAAAAATATATTATTAAGATATCTTATTTCAACAGAACTTCTGTTAGACGTTCCCAGCCGTTAAAATCTTTATCATTAGATTTCTAGTAACTTCGATCAAAGTAATCAGTATCGTCAATGTAAGATCTTTCTTTTAATTGGAAAAATAATACTTTACATTTCTGGATCCATTCATTATTTTGTTCAATTTCCGCGTTTCTTTCTTAGACTTTTCCAAAAATCGTACGTTATACCACTCATTCCTGACACTTTACCTAGTTTGACTTTGCTTATCACTCAATTATTATCATATATATCTTCGTTAACTCATCCATTGGTTTATAAATCTCTTCCCAATTATTTTGTTTTAATTCATTTAAGCCTATGTTTCGTAATCCTGTCTAACTTTTGTAATGAGTCTGACACCCCTCTTTTATTTCTTCTTTCTCCGTTATAATACTAATACCATCTTTATCTATTTTTTTGATACTATCTATATTTAAAAAAACCTTTCTTTTTTTCCATCGCCCTTTAATAATTTCACCGATATTATTACCATAATATGTTTCTCTTTTTTTGATAGCTTTCTCTCAATCTTTATTTTATTCTTTCTTCTAAAAGTTCATTTAATTTAGTTAACAATTTCCACTATATTTTTTAAACTTACAATCCCCTCTTTGTTTTGTATTTCTTCTATATTTTGGTTAAACTCTGGATGAATAATTTCCAATGTGAGTAAAATTTATTTCGTCTCATTTTAAAATTATTTATGTTGAACTTACTTTGGGCTCGCTATTCCACTCAATTATGTGTATTATTAATAAATTTCTTTGTTGTGATAATTTTAATTCTAAGTTCTTTAATTGACGTTTCTATATCTTTTTCTGATGATTGGTCCCCAGTTTCCGTATCATTTGTTTCCAATGTTGTTTATCTTTCTTTAATCAATCATTGTGATTACATTGTGAATCGTGAAAGTATTTAAAAATTCGTCCCATATTTCTTCCATGTCACGTGATTCCACTTCAATAATGATTATTTTTTCGTTAATCTTTAATACTTACTATTTGTTTCCCTGCTTGACATAAAACAAATAAAAATGCTATTTGTTCCCATTCACAATCTTTTAATTTTGGTCTATTACTTTATTACCATTTTTAATTGCATCTTTATTAATCTTTATATTGTCTTACAGTTGAATCTAACACTAATGCCTTATGATCCGTTTTTAAATCAGTTTCTGAGTTTTAACATGAAAAGCCTCGATATGACCAAATAAATCTTCATTGACGAACATATAATCAATCCTCGTTTTAACTTGACCGTTTGACCATGTATATGTCCAATTATCTTTAAACAAATCTTTTTGAACATCGATTAAATTCAGCATATTGTATATGGTGTTTGAGATAAATCATTTTTCGTTATTAATGCTTGGTCTATATTTTTGTTGAAATCTCCCATTACTATGATATTATGATTTTTTTCCAAAGTTTCTTGAATTCATACTTCATTTTTACTTATTATTTCTTTTTTCTTTTTTATATCATTACTTGGCATATACAGTATATATATCATAATCACCATTATCGGTCCGATATTTCTTTTTTTAATATAACTTCAAATTTCGTGCAATATCAATCAATATATTCAAAACTAATTGAGCGTAGCGCTATATCGTCATCTAAAATTAATAATTGACCTCCTTTACTTGATTCTAAGTCGACGCTATTTATTCTTACTTCTTTGTTTTTTAATTAATATGTGTATTGTCCTTTCTTTTCCGATAGTTTAGTTTCGTTCAAATTTATGATGTCCCATTTTTGGTTTTCAAAATATTTCCTAATTTAACTCCTGTTTCCCTAGTTCATTCATTCCTCTCATGTTAACCGATACTATAGTAATTTTATTTTTATCTTTTTTCCAATTTTATTAATTTTTTTAATATTTTTTTGTTTTCATCTATATATGCTTTTATTGGTTTGTTGAGAGATTTCATCTCTATATACGGTTGTTACCATATGTGCTTCTACTTCTATATCTTCCTCGTGATTCCATATCCTCTTCCTTGTCTATTATCATCATATCGTCCACTATATCTATTTCCATAATGTCGTTCTTTGTCGTATTTTCTATTGTAGCTGTTGTCATATTGACGTTCTTCCTCTTTATGTCTAAAGTTCGGTCTATAATAATTTGTTCTTCTATAATCTTGTGGTCTTGTTCTATTTGCATTATTATTTCCATATCCTCGTCCGTTTCCTCTTTGATACCCAGTCTTCCCTATAAAAAACAAATGTCCGGAAATTGTAGCTAAAAATATCCAGAAAATGTCCGTGTGTCCGAAACGTCCAGAAAATTGCAATATTCCGGACACTTTCTGGACACTGGGCCTGAATCCTCCTAGACATTTCTGGACATTTTCTGGAAAATGGAAATTTTCCAACGTCCGGAATATTGCAATATTCCGGACATATTCCAGACAAATGAGCATTTTCCGGACATACTTTTTTATAGAGAATTCAACGATTATTCTAAATCAGGTATCGTTAACACCTGACGAACAGTTGTTTCTATTGACCGAAGCACTCGACAATTGATCTCTTCCATTAACGTTTCTCGCTTTTCGATCTCATCCTATAATCAAATAAGCACCCAGAAAATTAAGTTATGAATATTAATTATTTATTGATTTATATACTGTACATACGTGAAATATTGCCATCATCCTTAGTATAGAGATGTAGTTACTTCTACCGCTGAAACTGAACGGAATGACGGCGGAAGCGAGCTCAGTTGCAAGAAAACGGCCATCAGGAAGCATATTAAGGGCATATAGTGTCAGCCTTGTTTCTATAGAAAGAGTGCATTAATAATAATAACACAAGCATACATGCTAATATACACAATGTACTCACTAACAGCTTGGGTGCATAACACTTTTATTTTTGTAGCAACATTGACATCGCAATCAAGATGATTCTTTAATATTGCTATTAAATTCAATAGGTCCGTACGAAGAGACTTTTTTGCGTCACCAATTATGTGATCATCAGAGGCATTATCAGAGGGACCGGCAACTTCCATGTGCCAAACATCAAGTCCATCCAAATGCCTTGTTGCCTTTGCGTCAACTCGCACGATTCCCGAGAACGTTGCTGATTTAATCATTTTGGCTGCACGAGCATGTGACTCTATCCAGTCAAAATAAAGATAATCAAACGTGGTCTCGTAAAATTTGAAAAGTGACGCTACGAGGTAAATTATGTATTTGCGTTCACCTATATTCCGGGGCATTGTCGAATGAACGTCAAAGAGATGGGAACTATTTATTTGCAAATGTTAGTACTTTCAAGAAACACTGATAGCACAAATATTAAAAGTACTTACAAATCGAGAAGGATCTTCTCGCAGTAGGACTTGAACAACGTATTTTCAATATCCGACACATGTTCTAGGACTGCCTGCCTGAAAGCATTCCCAGTTTTCTGAAGAAGGTATAAGATATGATTAAGTATATAAGTTATATCGGAAAAAATTTTTAGAACAATGTTTACCTTAAGGGTAGCGATTATATATCGTTCCAAGGCAGGCGTCCACACGGAAGGATTGTTATCACGTGAACAGGACAACTCCCTAGCTAGTTCCTCTCCGATTTCCTTTTTCAACTCCTCTGTTGTCATTCCAAATGCGCATATTATTGAGATTTCTTGGGAGTAACTTTACCAGAAAAGAACATACACTATTAGAATATTTCCCTGATACAGAGTAAGTAGAAAATCGGAACTCACTGTTGAAAATCCTCATTTCCTAATGGTCTCTTATTAGGTGTTGAAAGCAAATTCGTTAAATCCCGATGGACTTGGGGTGGAGTCCTTGGGGGTGGCAAAGATCCAGATGACTCTGGATGAGATTCCGTCCTCGTATTAATAGTCTATAGACGATAATAAAATGTGAACATCTCATTCAACGGATTTGGTGCATGTAATATGTTAACTAACCTCAACGGCATCATTGAATTCAAGTGAATTTTTATTGGAACCAAAAAAACTGCAACACGCTTGTATAGTGGCAGCACCTGCGCAGGACTGTTAAATCCATAAATATTTGTCTGTATTATCCAATAACATAATAGCAACAGTACTGTACCTTTAACCATTCGAGATAATTTGCACAAAAAGACCTAACCGGAAGAGGAATACCAACGAGCTGATTGATTTGATCTAAGCTCTCAGTAAAAAGTGAGAGAGCTTGATCGAAATCAATCATCTCATTCTCAAGATTCTCATGAATGTATTTAATGTAATTTTGAATACACCAGGTGGACGCGATCCGTTTCATAAAGTATTCATGAACGCTTCGTGTACCTGGTTTTATGAGATACTTGTAGTGTGTGGTTGAAAAAAGGCGCGGTTCACGTTCTACGATGAAAGTCTCTTGTGTTTGTGGCATAGTGCTTAATTAAATTATTTACCTGAGAAATCAGAAGAGTTTTATTTTATTTTACTGAAATAGAATTCAGAAGGGTCTGTTTTTGTTGATATTTAGATTGTCGTGATGTAATCAATATTTATCTGTTTACCTGAGGCACGTCAGCTGCAATCTGAAGACACCATGCGGACTTTTTTATGAATTTTGATAACAAATAAAATTATATAACTAAATTTATTGTTAATTATTTTCAATTTTTTTTATATATATATCTTAAAATTTTATTTTATTAAATAATAGATATTATTCAATATTAATACAACTATACAACTCTAATAAAATTTAATACATAGTAAATTAAAACAATACTAAAATTATTTGTAAAATTTGAAACATGTATTAATGTAAAATTTTCTGATTGAGGCTAATTATTAGCATTTTAAAAGTTACTAGTAAAAGTTGCCTAATAATAATGCGATTCTAATAAAATTCAATATAATGTAAATTCAGATGCTGTTCGTAAATTTTGATATATTGATCGATATTATGTAGAATTGTTCAATTAAGCCAATCAACTTAATTATTGTGATGTGATAAAATTGAAAAATGATCAACAAATGATCGTCAAATGATCGTCAAAATTGTGATAAAATAGGGATGTTTGCTAAGAGGTGATTAATCACCTAAAAGAATAAATATCATTATAAAAACGTAGATACTTCCCAAATTATGAATAATGCGACTACGTTTTTAGTTTATTATCCGATGAAGAAGTATATGTATTGTATATCATTTTCTGAACAGGCACTCCACTCCTCTTTAGAGTTTTAATGAGATATTGTAATTGATTTTTTTGCATCGGAAAAATAACCGCTCTTATTTTTAATGAATATATCCCGTATTAATAATGTTAATTTGTTTTTACATATCCAGAATATGAGCAATAACAACAATGTAAAAATTATTATTGTATTACGCAGAATATAAAAATGAATAATCGATAATACCACTTCCTAACGCTTCTTTATTCTGCTTCTCTGGAACGGAGCTTTGCATCTGAGCTCTGCTCACGAAGTGATATTTTTTTATCGAAGACTGTTCGGCCATATCTGATACATATTGTTTGAATACACCAATTTAGTTTTGAGAGTCTGTAGCTCGAATGACTTTGACGAAAGCTCCGCCTCACAATTTCGTAATTCCAATGTCTTTGATGAAAGTTTAGATTCTAAGGTACGTATTTCCGTTACTTTGGACGATAAAATAGACTCTAATTCTTTTAGTCTCAAATTAAACACATCTATTCTTTTTCACTAGCAATCGAATTCGCCTCAAGCTGTGATGTATTTCAAGATATTGTGTCTTAACTCTTTCCAAATCAGTCTTTGAATATGCTGCTTGTCATACTCATGGATTCTCTTCAGGTATGAAGCATTTTTTGCATCAGTCAGTAATTGTTTTACATCTTTGACTAATATCTTTGAAGAAATAGTAGATTGTTCTAATTCACTTCTCAATTGCTCATTTTCGTTCACAAGCTTATTATACGCATCACGTAATTCTTTCATTTTTCAAATAGAAAGAGACCATTGTCTATGGCGATTTCTAATTTTTGTGTCTGAGAAAGATCCTCACTACGGGATTGTTTCGTTTTAGTAGAGTATCTGTCATTTGGTGGACTATCTAGTTTTTTTTCCTTACCTATCGTAGAAGAATGTACATTTTCCATTTACGCTTCACCGCACTGTATATTATTGCTAATATATAAAGTAAATACTAATATATCATCATATTTCGCAAATTTTTTTTTATTAACAATAATATCGATATTAAATTTCGATAATGTCAATAATATCAACTAAATACTAAAATTTTTATTTCACGTCAATAGGCATGCAAGGCAGATTATCATTGTTTGATATTATTCCCTATAAGAAATATGTATACGGAAAGGATACATTTTGTATACATTTTATGTACATTTCTATAGATTCCGTAATGTATACGGAATTTTAGAAAATAATTTTACGTATCATAACACGAGATCACGTGATTGTTTATTGTTTTGTTATGATACGTTTTTTGTTTTTTATATAAACTCTTACTTTGATGAGTTTGATCTTCTGATCTTCCTTTCTGTCTTTCCTTCCTTTCTCTTTTCTCTTTTTTATTTATCCTAAATTTTTCTTCTTTTTTCGTCACCCCCCTTTTAAAATAAAAACATTTTTTTTCGTACCTCACTTTAAAAAAATTTTTTTTTCATCACACTCCTTTAAAAAAAAAAGTTTTTTCTTTTATTCCCACTCTTCTTTTTTTTTTT
>QZLH01000288.1:75619-93506 GCA_003833135.1 Oehlia diaphana | reverse complement strand
AAAAAAGAAAATTTGAACTGACCTAAAAAAAAGAAAAAAATCCTGAACCATCCTACAAAAAGGAAAGGACTCCCAAACTGATCTACAAAAAAGAAAAAAGAAACTGAATCTTCTCACAAAAGAAATCTGCTGGCCTATGAAATAAAAAAAGGGATAAATATAAATAAAAAGAAAGGGAAATAAAGAATATATCAAAAAAAAAATTTTTTTAAAGAGAGGGTAACGAAGTTAGGAAAGTTAAAAAAAATTTTTTTTAAAGGGAGGACGTCAAAGTTAGAAAAATAAAAAATATTTTATAAAGAGGAAATAGAAATAGAAAGAAGAATTTTTTTTTAAAACAAAAAAGAAGAGTGGGAATAAAAGAAAAACTTTTTTTTTAAAGGAGAGTGATGAAAAAAAAAATTTTTTAAAGTGAGGTACGAAAAAAAAATATTTTATTTTAAAAGGGATGACGAAAAAAGAAGAAAAATTTAGAATAAATAAAAAAATAAGACAAGAGAAAAGAGAAAGGAAAGGAAAGACAGAAAGGAAGATCGGGAAGATCAAACTCATCAAAGTAAGGGTTTATATAAAAAAACAAAAAACGTATCATAACAAACAATAAACAATCACGTGATCTCGTGTTATGATACGGGATTTTTGTTAAGTTTAAAAATTCCGTATACATTCCGCATGATTAATTTTTTCCGTATACATTTCGTATACATTAGTTTTTTTAAAAAATGTTCAAAAATGAATTGCTTATTAAATATACGGAATTTGTATACGGAATCTATAGAAACGTACATAAAATGTATACAAAACGTATCCTTTCCGTATACATATTTCTTATAGGGTGAACATTCCATTCGATGATTTATAACATTTGGGAAAAATGTTATGATAATATAAAAAAGAATTTTGGATAAAATGATACAACAAAGTCATTGAGAACAAAAAAATAACAAAATAAGTCAGAAAGATAAAAGAAAATTTAAAGATAAAGAATTTATAAGAGAATAGTAAAAGGTAATAAAAGATTAAAAATGCAAAAAAATGAAGAAAATAATTTTATAACTCACAAAAAATGAATATTTGTAGAAAAATCAGTAACGCTAGATCGTATGATGGGATACACAGTACTAAGAAAACGGTAACCATTAAAGTCCGTCATGTTTATTTACTCTAGATCATTTTTTATTAAAACATTAAAAAAACAAAATTAATTACGAAAATAGCAAATTATCAGCGTTACAAAAAAAAGGAATATGATTGAAAAGATTTTTTAAAACATATAGGAAATCATTGTTTAAATTTGAATGTTAAAATTTTCTTCAACGTGCTAGTCCTAAAAATGTATGTTATTATGGAAAAACTTTGCAAAATCAAATAGTCTTAAAAATCAAATATTGTTTCAATAAATAAGATACTATTTTGTTGATTGTATGGCCGTAATAAATTACTTGATTATATACTTACTGCCAAACAATTCCCTACACGTTCTTTCCTTCAAGACCAATAGCCAACCCTAAATAAAGTTTAAGCAAGTCAAAGAAGTATTGTTAAAGAAAACTAAATTTGTAAAAATATGTGGAAACTAGAAAGTAATAATGGAGTGTTTTATAAAAATGAGGTAGGAAATAAATTAAATGAAAATTAGCAATAAAATATATTAAGAATATTTCTAATTTAAATTTTTTAAAGAAAGGGCGAGAGTGTGAAACTAGACTAAATTTAATAATAAAAATACGTGTGAAAGTGAAATCAATAAATTTTTAACTCATTTCCAGTTGGTCGCATTTTTCGGTCAGATTGAAGTTAATTTTGATTGGGCTAATCAGTTTGTACAACACAACCATTTTCTGAACTTTTAGCCCAATTTGGTTTTGGGTTTTTTGGTCGAACGCCAAAAAAAACAATAATTTCTGTTTACGTGACATTTAAGAAAAAATATATATCAATTATAAGGAGTTTGAACTAAATTTCAATCTAAAGCAGTTCAATTTGCGATCGAAAATAAAAAATTTTTATTGGATAATTTTTGTACAACAAAATCCGACCGAATAATGCAACCGACCGGAAATGAACAGGGCTAATATTACTGATTCATAGTTAATTTTTTAGTGGAAAAGGGAAAGGGAAGCAAAATCAGGTGAGGTTTAACGTAAAATACAAAAATTATTGAAATTTTTCACAAAATTAAGGTAAGGAGTGACATAAAAATTAGTGAAATATATTTAAAAATGGTTTTAATTGAATTTTTAAAGAATGAAATATTGAATCAATTCAAAATTACATGGTTTATAATATATAGTGAGGAACATGATGGCAAATGGGTGGAAATCTATTCCGCGCGTGAGATGTGAAAAACGCTTTTTATTATCGCTATTATCACCGAATTTTATTAGTAACGCAGTGCCGATTTTAGACGAATCGGCAATTAAGTTAAATCATTTGAAGGCTCAATCCAAATATCCAAATATTTGTATTTTGAATGATATTTACAGATTTTCAAACGCAAAAATTTTTTTTAATCGTATCACTAGATTAGATATGCAGAAAATGAATGTACAAGTTTTCGCCACCCTTTGTATATAACCATTCCGAAGTAAAAAATTGTTCAATTTTTACGTGTACTAACTGCAATATATTAAAGTATAGTTTTTTAAAAAAATCAGAGTCGTTTCAAAGTTTTTTATATAATATATATATATATAAACATTGCAAAATTATACATGACATTTGAAATTTAAAAAACAATTATTGAATCTATTGATAATAGAATGTAGTTACAAATTTTTGACCATTAAGTTCATTCCTTGCAAATGCAGTAATTTCATTTTGACCGAAAATTAGTCCAAAATCAATGCTTCTATTATCAAGATATATATCTAATAATGATTATTAAAAAATTAAATAAGAAATAACTTACAAATTATTAACCAATATTACCAATATTGTAAATAAGGTTTTAAAAACTTACCTGGAAGATCAGCGTTTAATACCCCAAGTAGTTTCATTCCTGGTTCATCAATGTATATTGCAGAATCTTCATTTATATAATAAACTTCAAATTTTATGTGTGTCTGACCCGATTCGGGTTTAAAATTAAAAGAAAAGACCTGATCTGATGTAACTTCAGTTCCTCGTTTGACCAAAGAAATAAATTTAGAAATTTTTCCGTCAGAAGTTTTTCTATTAGGAGGGTCAGTATCTTTCCAATCCGAACTAAATTGAATTCCATAAGTATAATCAAGAACTCTTGAGGAACTACTATTAGTATTATCTTCTAATTTATCCAAATTTGAACTTATAGATAACCCATAAATTACCGCTCCATGTGCAATTACAGTTATAGGATTATAAGGGACTGAAATAGTATTCACTTTATGATGAAATTCTTGTTTAATTTTTTCTTGAAAATATTTGTTTTCACTGACTCCTCCAACTAAAAATATTCCTGAACAAGTTTCTTGACTATTTGAAATTTGTATATGTATCAAACGAATAATTCTATCAACCATAAGATCAACTATTTTTTTTATATCATTATACTCAACAACATTAATAACCCAATCATTTTCTTCCATGATTTTTCTTATATCTTTACTGACATATTGTTTCAAATATGGATAATCATTAACATCTAAGACATAATGATATTCTGTGTAATCTTCTGAGAAATATGTTATCCTATCGTAGAAACTATAAACCAGTCCTTGAAATTCGTCATATTTAACCTCCATTAATAGGTCAATACCACGATTTCCAAGTTTTTCACGTAAAAATTTCATAAATTCCTTATTGATAAATGTACTTACACAGAAATCTCTGATGTATTCGGTAACTTTACCTAATTGCAATGGATTATTTCCAACCAATTTACAAGTAGACAAATCCACAGTACAACCACCACAGTCAATAATCATGAATGAGTCTGAAAAAAAAAAAAGTTAAACCCCAATTAAAATAACTTTTAAACTGGTTAAACAATAACATACTTCTTGTAGTCAACAAATCATGCTCTTCTAATTCATTTTTCATACAATAAAGTGCTGCAGCTTCAGCTATAAATAAATGTAATATAAATAGAATTTCTTCACATTTAACGTGAAATATTGAAAAGGATGTTTAGCCTAAATTTTTTACTTACATTCTGTAATAAATTGCAGCTTTTTCGAGCATTTATTTCTTATAAGGTTTGCATCATATACGCACTCTCTCATAATATCTTTGTCTTTTTCTGAAAATCCCATGGGAACAGTAAGAACTAATAATACATTTTCAAAGAAATCAATTCCTAACCAGTGATTTTGGACTTCTTTTTTAATATCCTTAAATTTTTCAATCATGCAAGTAAATATTGTGGTATAAATTTATATAATAAAGAATTTTTGAATCACAACTTGTACCTTACTAATTTTCCTAAAGAATTCTGTAATAGCCTTTTTATATTCAATTGGAAGCTTTGGTTTCAAATTATCTGGTGAATCGCCTAGGTATAATTTGAAAAATTCAATACAATAATCATCATTGTAGTTAAGAACTGTAGGGACTTTCATTTTCAAGTAATCGCTATTATTTGACCATGAATCATATGAATATATATATTCTTCATTAGAAACATGGCAACAAGCAAATCCAGAGTAAGTTGTTCCAAAATCTAACCCAACCACAGCTTGAATATTAGAGTTAAGTTCAAATTTTTCTGTATCTTCTTTTAAACCTGAAAAACGCATAAAATCAATTATGGTATTTAATTCCATATTTAATTGGCAATTATCAAGAAGTTTGCAACATACTTTCGGAAAATCTATCACTATTATATATGAACGATTCCTTAGAGCTTCTTTTGTTCATTATTCATACTTTCGGAAAAATTATCACTATTATTATATAAGAACGATTTCTTAGAACTTTTTTTTTGATTATTTTCTTTATTTTGGTCAACTGAAGGAAAAGTTGTCGAATAGTTAGAATCATAATTTTGTTGTTCATTATTTTCTTCAACTTTAATATCATTCTCCTTAGTTTCATCCAATTCTGATAATCCCAGTTCATTTTGGAAATCTTGAGAAATCATTTCAAGTTCATGTAATTGTAATAACTCTTCACTTCTTTGTTTTTCTATATTTTGGACATGCTGTTGAAGTTTTTCAAATTCTTCATCTCTCTCTTGAAGTTTTTCAATTTGCTTATCCTTTTCTTGGAGTTTCTCTTTTAAAACTTGAATTTCTTGTTTAAGATTTTTATTTTCTTCCACTAAATTAGCACATTCATCTTTTGCTTTTTTAAAATCTGTCAAAAGTTTTGAAATTTTACTAGTAGCTCCTGTTGCCATTGATGTCGTTGTCCTCAAATTTTTTTCCTTTTCTTTTTTTTTTTTGCGTATAGGGCGTAATGGCGCAACGCTCGACTGTGTACAGCTGATCAGTGATACATATACAATTATTGCATACGTTACACACGGCTTATTTTCTGCCGAAAACTCGGCTGACATAATTTATAAAATTAAATGTATGTACGGCCAGATAATATTTTACGCAGGTGATTTTCACTACAAAAATTTCAGAAATTTTGATAAAAAAAAAAAAAATTTTTTTTTATAATAAACAAAAAATATATAATTTACAAATTCCAAAATTCATACTTATTTTGAGTTATATAAAACATAATAAATCTCATTATAATTACAATTAGAAAAAATTCATTAATGGCCTGTTATAACGGGCGGTACTTTAATCATTTTCATCATAAATTTTTATTCTCTCTTTTTTTTTTTTGAAAAATGTAAAAAAAATCTCATAATATTATTATGATTTCAAATTTTACACTGCAAAACAAATTTATAAATTTATAGACCAACGATCTTCAAGAATGAACACCGATGAATAATAACTCGTCTTTTTACTATTCCACAATCCACATCTGTTACAAATATTCCAGAGTAAAATTTATCTTGATTATTTCTTGCACAAGTGACATATAGGTTCTTTATGATAATAGAAGGTCTAAAACTCTAAATTTAAAGAGTGCAATTGAGAAAGAAAAGCAAAAATGTCAGGTTTTCGACTCTATAACAAAAACACTTACAATTACTGATAATTTTTAGAATCTTACATACATATTTGTTTTACTTGATATAATAGAGATGAATTCCAAATAAAATAAATTTTGATTTGAACTGATAATCAATTATTTATTATAATGTAAGACGTCCATAACTTTTTTTTTTCCTTTTGATATAATTCAATTATACATAAGTTTTTTCATTTCATTATAACAAAAATTAATTTTTTCTTAAACATTAAAAAGATGGAAAATAATGATCAATATGAATCCAATCTTCAGTATTTTGTTTCTAATAAAAACGGATCCGGATCCATAATTTTTCTTTTATTCTTTTGTTGTTGCTTCTTCGATAATTTATATGTATGTAAGAGATACCTTTCAAATCAAATAGCATGTATTTTTCTAGAATGATTTCTGATTTTATTTGCATAATCCACAATCTATGATACATAATTGTAAATAAATTAATATTTATATTTAATATTGCTTAAACTGTATAAAAAACAGAATTTTGGTATAAAATATCACATGAATTAGCCCATCTTCCATAAATTGAACAATAATTGATTTTTAGATGAATTATTTCATAGGATGAATTTTCTTTTTTGGTTTATGACTAATTATAATATTGACAAATTACAACGTTCCGAAATATTAGCAAATCTATTTAATATATATGTGTATATGGTTCCTCATGTGACTGTAGCGATTACTAAAGTCGTCATAGTACGTCAGCAAGCTAATGGTAAAAATTCAACGGCTTTTCAATTGTAAATTTATAAAAATTATTTATATATATAAAAAATCATTTGAAATATACTGGTATATGTTTAAAATAATATTTACTAGATTATTTGTAATAGTGTTAAACTATGATTTATACATATCCTCTTCTTCTGAAATAAAGGATATAAATAATCTTTGCATAATGTTAAACGATCTTTTTTACATTTGTTTTTAATTGCTGGTAATTTTTCTATCAAAATTTGACTTTCTTTTCCATTTTAATTTTGTTTCTTGAAAATTTGTTTCCATTGTTCTTAATTTCCTCATAAAATGTCAAAAAGTTGGGTTCACAATCAATTATTAAGAAACTATATTTACCATTTTCTATTAAGACTTTTTTAAACCTTCAATATGAAATATTTTTTGTTATAACTTTTCTTATATTTTGTTCTATTATTAAAGATATAGTAAATATTTGTATGTTATTGTACGGGCGTGCTTAATAATGATCTGATGTGACGCTTCGCGCCACATACCCGCCCGTACAATAACATACAATCATCAAAGTTTTTGGATGTAATTTCTAGTAACTGAATATCAATTTTTATTTTTTTTTTTGAAATTAATTTATTGACATAATTGTTAATAATTCATGTGTTGACAAGTATATCGTTCAAGGAAGAGACATCATTAGATATCTTGTTATAGGGATTAAGAGTACAAAAACTTTAAATAATAAAAGAGTGAAAGAAGTATTACACAAACTTGAATGTAACAATCATAATTTGTTTATGATGATGTTTGATACAGCTGATACAGCCATAATAATACTGTGCATATTTAGTAATTTACATAATTTTTTATTTTCTTTCATAAAATACTATGTTAACATAATGAATATTCTTTATTTTCGATTTTATACTCAATACTAAAACAATATTTAAGCTCAAGAGTATAATTAATTTACTTATTAATTAGAGCTTAATTCAGAAATTTAACGGAAGATTGTTTCTGGAACTTTTATTTCAAATTTGATTTTAATTTTACAAACTCCTGTTACTTTCATCAATAAACTAAAATAAACTATAATAAAAAAATTTTAATGTTATAAATAGTTATACAATAATCTATTTAATTTAAAATTTTGGAGAATGTCTCGTGAATCATGATACAATTGTAATGACATGTCTGTACTGACGTACATTTGCCAGCACGTCATTGAACATTGTTTTCTTTATTCATATAATAAATTAATTACAAAATAATTAAACTTATCCCGAGTTCTATGCTTGGTTCCTAAATATAAAATATACTAATAATAATATCAATAAAATAAAAGAATAAAATAACAAAATAGTTTCTTCGTCCCAAAAATTCATTTCTTATTATACTTTCTTAATTTATAATTCTGAACTTTGATAATTTCCCATACTTAATATTATTCTCGTATTGCAACTTTCATAATTCATTCAAAATCCTAATTATAATTTTCAAATTGTGATAATTCTCCCTACTTATCCTTATTCTCGTATTGTATTTTATAAATAAAATAATATCAAACGATAAAATAATTATTAAAAAATTCACAAATTTCCAACTTACTAACATTTATCGATTATTTCCTCATAAAGCTATTAAAATATTACACCTTTTCTAATTCCAAAAGTTACTCTTTTTATGTATTTTCAAGTTCCCATGTAGTTCCATATCCAATATTACTCTTTTTAGACATTACGTATGCTTATTAATTTGATTACGAATTTTCTCATTTTTTTGTAAATTTTGTCTTTTGTAAATTTTTCACGGAGTTCAAATAATCCCAAATTAACCTACTTATAGTAATTTCTTATCGTCATTATGTCACAATCACATTCCATTAATTGAATCACATTCACAATGATCTACATTATCCCTTATTCCATTATCCCTTATTCCATATAAACAAACCAAATCATAAATCAAAAATATAATTACAAGAACTAAAATCCAATAAATCGGACTATATGATACAGTTTAATGTCATGTGTCTGGACGAAAATAGACATCATAGTTTAAGGTCATCGCGGACCGCAGTAAATAAAATTCAAAAATTTCTAATTATCTAAACTAAATACAATACTGCGCCCCACATTTAATAATCCATTAGGTAAGACACCGTTAATGCAGATCAATGAATCGGAAATAATATGGCCCGGAAAAAATAATCAAATACACTTGAATTGTATAATAATCGGAGTAATTTCCGCTTTTGATTTAAAGTATCCTTTTTAGTAACTCATTATAAATATATTTCGTCCATAAAAAAAAAAAGATAATATTATTTTTCTTTTTTTTTGAATATTGTATATTACGAATTAACCTTAATGGAAACCGAACTTAGTAAATTAAAAATCTCGGATAATCATAAAAATTGTTCGTATTGTAATAAACCCTTTACTGAAGAATTATGGTGTAAAGAATGTGACCCATATAAAATAATGGAAGGATGGACCAGTGAAAATTCTGATATTGATAAGTTGATAAAAGATACAATGTATGATACAATTTATGATACAAAAAAAAAAAAGTTATATTGATGAATTTCTTGAATGGGTACCATTTGATAGATTTACAGATATAAAAGAAATTGGTGAAGGTGGATTTTCCAAAGTATATTCCGCAACTTGGATTGATGGTAAATCAACATATGAATATATTAATGAAAATTGGAAAAAAAGAGAATCTGAATCTATGCAAGTTGCTTTGAAAAGGTTAAATGGATCACAGAATATCTCAGATAAATATTTAAATGAAGTACGTTTTTATACTATTTTGTATTTTTAGGTGTTTAATATTACGATAAAAAATCAATTAAAATTATTTTATTTTAACTTTATTAATACATCGGATAATTTCTAATGAAAATGGATTAGGATTTTATGGATTAACTAAATACCCAAAAACTAAAGAATTTATGATGATTATGGAATTTGTTGATGAAGGAAGTTTGAGAGGTAGTTTTTCAAATAACTTTAACAACACTATGCGGGAAAATAAAATTAAACGTTTATATATTTTATATTATGACTTAAATTCATTACATGAATTAGGATATTTACATAAAGATTTTCATAGTGAAAATGTCTTAAAAGCTAGTGGTGCCGAATATATTTCAGACTTTGGATTATCTGGACCAGCAAATGAACAAAAATCAGATGATAAAGTATATTGAGTAATACCATACATTGCTCCAGAAGTCTTGAATGGTGAACCATATATATCATCATCCAATATTTATAGTTTAGGTGTAGTTATGGCTGAATTATCATCAGGAAAACCACCTTTTTACAACAAAAAACATGATTTAAGTTTGGCATTAGCCATATGTAATGGACTCAGACCAGAATTTAGAAAAGGAACTCCTGAATTTTATAAGAAATTAGCTTATAAATGTATGAATGGCAATCCAAATGAAAGGCCAACATCCAAAGAATTAAAGAATATATTTGATTTTTGGTTTACTTCTTAAAAGGTGGGAATGATGAAATAAAAACATTCGGTTATAAAGGAAAAAGAAATTAAAGCGGCATTTGAAGAAGCTGATAAGGAAATACCAAATATCTCAACTTCATATGAAAAGAATTCAGATGCTTTATATATTAGTAGAACGTTTACATTTAGTAATTTATTACCAAAACCCGTTAATTCATCCATTATTACTTCATATGTTAATAATGATGGTATTTTCTATTTTAAATATTTTTTTTTTAAAAAAAATAATTGATAATTATTAACTTTTTTATTGCTTTAATTAGTTTGTGACTCTCAATTAATCGACTTGGAAGTATCTAATTCAATACGATTAAGAGGTATATTAAACATAATTTACCACCTATTTTTATATATTTAAAATATACTAATAATATTTATATTATTTATATTGCTGATTTAGATACCAACGATGATGATAATCAAGTGAATTGAATATTATTTATTTATATGCTATAATATAATTGGTAGCTTAATTTTTTTTCATAATATTAAGTAACTTTAAACATACATAGGTTAATTAAAAGTTTTAATTTTATACATAATTATTATTTGTAAAATTCCGTTTTCAGTATTTGAACATAAATGTTTTTGATATTGACATAATTCAGGTTTAATTTTCAAAGTAAAAAAAATTATCGGAAATTTATAAATCATATGAAAAATATTTTCTGAAATCTAATTGTTGGGCCAATACGTTTGAACGAAGATTTTTGCAAAATTAATCATAAAAAAGTTATTATATTTGTATTACATAACAAATCTTAGTCAAGATTTTATGGGAATTATCAATACTGATCGTAATTATTTTTGAACATCTCAACAATAAATTCTAATTTTCACTAATTAATTTTGCATATTTCTGTTAACTAATCTAAAAAACATTATTATAGTAATTAAACAGGTATTGCAACTAAAGAATTTAATATCTGAAATGAAATCAGGAATAAGTTGTATTTGGATTCCAAATTGTTGAGATATGTAAAGATGTGTTAATTTTGTATTTTCATTAATAAAAAGATTGTAAAGTATATCTCACATTTAATTTTAAATCTTTATTAATAGGATTAATTATTAATTTTATTTAAATTAGTATATAATTTGGCCAGAACTAATTGCAAAGAATCAGAGTTCTTAATTGTTGAAAAATACAATATTTTAAATATACTCATAACGAAAATGTCTAATTCGTAATCTCAGCTCTCATTTAAAATATGCAATTTTGAAAGATTAACCTCATGATTTTTTTTAATTAGAGATAGTCAGAAAGTCAAGAATTTGTTTGGTACTTTTAAAAGTTTGAAATTACAATAAAACTGTACCAATAATTATTGTATTTCGGCTCCAGATTATGGTTTTAATTTGGTCTTTTAACACTAGCCATATAAAGTTTCACCAAGTAATTATATATTTACTTATTTGTTTACAATAAATGTAGTTTATCAATTTTAATTAAAAAGGAAAAGAAATAAGTAATTATCCAAGCTGTATTAAAAGATGGCATTGATGATGCAACTTAAATAAATGAATTTTATGATTATATTTAAGAATCCATAGTCTGTGAAATATAACAATAATATTATTTTAAGGCAATAAATAATACTGGTAAGTTCTTAATCTTACTGTAAACTATGGATATGAATATTAAACATAACAAATTTCAAATAAAGTAAACATTAAAAATAAAGTAAATATTATAAATATAGATTATTTTGATAATTATTATATCTGTATTTAAAAGATTTATATTATAGTAAAAATTGAAATACAATAACTGACAAATAGTCCAACAAATAAAGAATAAATAACAGAATTATTAAATTTTAACTATACATTCAAAACAATCAGACTTTTCTTGAACTAAGATTTCGGTAAGTTTACGACTTGTATAGTATACTTGTGTATGAGATTGTATAATAGAAACATTTGTTTGCTCTTGTACTAAACTTTTGTTTGTTTTTATAAATTCAAACATATCATCCTCTAATTTATTATCAATATTAGGTACTTCATATTTATAATTTCCATCTCTGATTATTCTATAATATTCATTAATGCATCTAACCCACTCAGATATAATATTTTCAAGCATTGTTATGGTTGGTCTATTGGAAGGATCTGAATCCCAACATTTTTTCATTAAATCTATATAACATTTTGGAGTATTTTCAACAATTTCAGGGCGCTTCCCTTCACAGACGCTCAGTATGCCTCCCATGTTAATGGCATGGTTCACTTATTTTGCCTTACTAATTTATGATACAGACTAGTTTTGCTCTTCTAGAAGAGAAGGTAGCATTAATTAGGCTGTCAAATAACAGTTGCAAATTAGTTTGTTGCACTGGTATTATTGCTTACTTGGTGATTTCTAAGATATTAGGTTTATTTCTACAGGTTTCATATTTTCTGCAAGTAGCTATTGGAAATAAAATATGCCAACTTGTTTTTCGAAAAAATTTTGTATTCTTGGTATTTGATAATGTAGACGTGAAAAGAAAGGCAAGCTTAAATAATAATAGCTTAAATAATACGCGATAAATATTTAAATAGACCAGTTGCCACAAACTGCGCCGTATGTAACAAAATCACATGCTCAAAAATCACATGCCCGAGCTTTTTTTGATGGTGTTACTAGGGAAGGATTATTTGTGTCAAATATGAATTGGAAGAGGAAAGTTGGGAACATGTATGGACTTGTAGTGACAATGAAAAGTCGGAATATGATGTATTTGATTAGTACATTGATTATTATATAAAAATTTAGAAAATGACGAAAAATACAAAATTGTTAGAACATTAGCGAAAGAATTAATAACGTTCATGATGACGCCATTTAAAGTACTAATATTAGGTAATCAGTTACGAGTTAGAGAATTGACCAGGGGAATTTTTAATAACGAACTATACAGAATATACAATTCCAAATCACAACGTCAAATACTAGAAGAAATTTGGGAGAGATGTTACTTGGATATAAGAATATATGGTTAGAATGATGTAATAAGATAATGAATTAGAGAAAAGCAAAGGCGTAACTAAAGTAGATAAAAAACGAAAAAGAATTGATAAACCAAAGGAAATATAGCGGATGTAAAAAGTGACAATAAAATCGCAAAAAAAAACATAAAAATTATCCAAAAAGAATAAAAAAAGAAATTATTTTAGAAATAAACTAGTTGGTAACAGCTTATTGATTAATAAAATACGTGGGGATTTTTTCATAGACCAGATTATATAATTTATAATTTTTAGATATCAGGATGAAGAACTTGGTAGTAACTAATAACTTGGAATTTTAATATTGTTGAAATAGTAATAATAACGTGATAAAATGAAAGTTTAGCACCAGATACTGTAATTTAATTATAATGCATATTTGAATCATATACTTTACTTTTTAATTAGATATAAATTTATTAATCCTTTTAGTTAAATAGGCTTTTAATAAAGCGATGATAATTAACTTTAAATAAGCTTTAAAAATCTATTGATTAAAAATATTTCTCATTTTTATTAACATAAATACCTTAATGGCACTAAAATATATTATGGAGTACTTTACAGCTTCTTTCAAAACATATAAATTATTTTTTAACACAGTTTAACGAAAAATGAATATGTTTGTCCTTTTCTGGGTAGGTTTATTACCTTTATTAATATTTTACTATTCCTAACTATATAACAATAAAAATAAACAATAGTGTAATCTATTAATAAACTTTCAAATTTTCTGAGAAATTTATATAATAAATAATACTTTAATTGTTTAAGACATACAGTATAAGTTATTAGGATGATAGACGCACAATACTTACTTGGAAATTTGATAATTTTTGAAAGGTACATTTGATATTTTTTTTATAATAGAGTGTGTCGGATCCGTTTAGTAATTATTTTAATAGAGTCTGTTTAATATAATATTGCTATAATTTGGATATTCATGGTTCAGTTCTTATTTAAAAAAAGTTATTAATGTTTAAATATACTAGACATACAGTATAAGTTATTAGGATGATAGACGCACAATACTTGTGAATTTGATAATTTTTGAAAGGTACATTTGATATTTTTTTATAATAGAGTGTGTCGGATCCGTTTAGTAATTATTTTAATAGAGTCTGTTTAATAACTTTTTTTTAATAAGAACTGAACCATGAATATCCGAATTATAGCAATATTATATTAATGTTAAAATAACAATAAAATGATTTCTGTAAGTTATAATAATTGATTTATTTGAATTCTTCAATTATAGATTTTTACTTAATAAAATAAATATTAAAATAAAAATTTATTCAAGTTTAATGATCGTAAATATTTATAAAAGTATTCAATAGTCATGAATTATTCGAGGTTATTGTTTGATTTTTGATTTTTTTTTTAAATATTATATTTATTGAATTATCTTAAAAGGAGTATGTCAAATTCTTGATAGAAACTAATAATATATCGACGGATTTGCGTAATCCACATGTCAGCCGAACAGAGTGATACACGTTTCGATCATACTGCGCCTTATGTACTTTATGTAATGTACATTAGAAGTTACGTAACATAATATTATGTAACGTAACACATAGCACCCCTATTTATTCCATAAAAAAAAATTTTCGTTTATTATTTAATCCCATTATCTACAACTAATTTAAAAATTATGGCGTCAAGTCAACCATCTTTAAAACGAAGAAGTAGAAAACAAAATCAAGAATTTATTAGTGACCAAAGTAAAAATGAATATTCTATAGATGTAGTTAATGAGAATAACTGGCAATTATTTATGTGGTTCGCTTCCTTGGAAACAGTTGAGAATTATATTTGCTTATTTATTCTTGTTTGGGATGTTATTCCAGTACGGAATAGTTCAATATTTTCAAGAGAATTAAGGGAAGAAACTGATAATTTAATTCAAATTATCAATGAGTTAAATATTTCAAAAGAAAACGATAAGAATTATTCTAAAATGTTAGATGATTACAAAAATTATCGTTCTATAAGTGATCAAACTTTTAGACAAAATTTAGTTCATGATGTTTGGAAAGAATTGGAAAACTATGGATTAAAGAATAAATCTTTTGCTGTTTCGAAACAATTAGAACGTTGTTCATTACTTCAAAAAAAAGAATTAAGAACGATGATTTTGTCTAGAATAAAATCTTTTCAATCATTTTCAAGAAAAATAAAAGAAGCAAAAGAATTACAACAAGCACCCCTTAATAATAAGATGATAGATGAAAATCAAGAAATACTTTTAAGTGAAAATAAAAGTTTGGGAAATCAAATAGTTGATTTAACCGATAATAATTCACAAATTGGTAATTCAACAATTCTTAAAGATGAGCTACAAGGTACTCGAGATACTCAACTTATGAAAAGAGAAAATGAGAATTTAAAAGTTCAAGTAAAAGAATTAATAAAAGAAAATTCGAAACAACAGGTATCTCCTGATAATTTAACAAATATGTCTTGGAATGATGATGAGTCACATAATTCAAAAAAATTAATTCAAGACATTATAGATTTGCAAGATATGCTCAAAAATTTCACAATGGTTCAAGGAAGTGATTATAAGATAATTAACGATGAGGCGAATGCTCTTTTAAGAGCTTTTAAATGCGAAGTAACTTGTCCTAGTTTGCGAGCAAGCATTGTTTTAAGGTTTTTACTTCAAAGGACTGTAATTGTCAAAATTATAGTAGAAGTTGAAAAATATTTAAATGGCATGTTTAAAGGAAGTCGAGATGCGGCTCTTGAGAGAGATATTACAAATACCACCGAAACCTTAATTAATCAGATAATATTATTTGAAAAAAATCGGAAGGGAGAAGATGATATCACTAAGATTACATCAACCAAAATTCGTCAGCAGGTTTATTCAGCTCTTAGTTGTCGTGGCTTTCCAAGTGATCACTCTTTAATTACAACCACAGCAAGTAAATTGTTGCATAAGATGAATAGAGTTAGACAAATTGTAGATGAAAAAATTAAAAGTGAAATGGATGATTGGGCTATTCAAATAACTCATAAAGTTATTAATATTTTTTATTTTAGTTTTAAAACACAAGCTTCTGTACCAACCTATAAATTTTTCGATGCTGGTCAAGCCTTGGAACCGCATTTCATGCAGGGAGCTTTTAGAAACGATGAATCTGAAAAATCGGAAGTGGAAGTTTGCGGATTTCCTTGCATCGGCATATTTACTGGTGATAAATTGAGTGATAAAATTTTTATAAAAGCGCAAATTATTCCAAGATCGAAGCGTTTATAATTATACAGTAAGTAAAATTTTCGATAACCATAATTGCAATCAAAGGGGGTTATGGAATGAACCTGAAACAGTAGTAATATTTATAGATTTTCTAAGCAAGTTTCACACATATAATTTATTTTTTATTTTGAGAAATCGCTTATCATAAAAAAAAGTGATTACTAAATACTGTATATGATTATTTAGTAAATATTATATTTATTTATAAATTATTGATTTTTTTCTTTATATATATTAAATAAAAAATGAAAATTATTAAAATAGCGAAATGTAAAGTTGTTATTTTTAAATGTGTGTAACGTTTAAGTGATTATATTTACAAATTGTCTAACTGATAAATTGTTCGCATAATAAATGGAGTATACGAAATTTATTAAAAATGATTTTTTTAAATGAAAAGTAAAAATTAGTCAAAAAATTTAGAAAATAATATTCTTTTTTAAAATAAGGATATAATAAATTCAATTTAATTTTTATATAAATAAATGTATTACTAAGAATAATTACAAATAAGTTTGACGATTTCCGTTTTTTTCTTGTTATTTATTACTGTATTATATCGTTATCTGTTATCGAATCAAATTGTTAATTCTCTGATTTTCTTATAATAAATTTGTGTAAATTTATTATTTAGTTTTTTTGAGGTTTTTACTTTAACCCCATTCAACCGATCAACAAAGGTTCTAACCTTACATTTGATGTCTCAAGTGTCTAGGTTATATCCTTTATGGTCCGCCCATGGTTTCAACCCATGTCCGTGATATACTTTGACTTGCCATATTGTGTCATAGACACAAATGTCCATACACTGTCAATTATGAGAAAATTCTTTATCAGTCAATATCTATAAACATCACAGATATTTATACTCATAATATTGGCTATGCTTATCCTTTATCTTATGACAACCAATATCAAGCACAGACATTTATGTCTGTGATATTTATTATACTTATCCTTTGTCTTATGATAACCTTTGTCAAGCACGGGCATTTATGTCCGTGATTTTTGTTATACTTATGATGATCATTGTCAAACACAGACATTTATGTCTGTAATATTTATCATGCTTATCCTTTGTCTCATGATAACCTTTGTCAAGCACGGACATTTATGTCTGTGATTTTTGTTATACTTATGATAATCATTGTCAAGCACGGACATTTATGTCCGTGATTTTTGTTATACTTATGATAATCATTGTAAGCACAGACATTTATGTCTTCAATATTTATTATTCTTATTCTTTGTCTTATGATAACCATTACCAACTTCATTAATAAATATTTTATATCTCTTTACAACTATAAAAAAGGC
>QZLH01000288.1:36776-71781 GCA_003833135.1 Oehlia diaphana | reverse complement strand
AAACTGTATTAACTTTGCATCAAGTAATTACAGAAAGATAAAATATAGCTTGTTGGATTGTTTTTGAGATATCTTAAATGGTGGTAGTTTCATACCTTTAGGATTAATAAATAATAAGATATTAATATTTATTGAAAGAACTTTTTATATTCTTAAATATTTATAAATGCTAATAACTTTTTATTTAATGATAATAAAAATATGAAATTGCCACATTACTACTATTTAATATATTTTAATAAGATAAAGCTAACAAGCTATAATTTATTTATTTATGATCACTGAATGATTAGTTAAAATATTTATGTTCACAATGCTGGCCAAATTTTCATAAATGTCCATTTTTATAATTCTAGTCAAATTTGCAACCAGACATTTATATTCATTCTATATAATTCTGGCCAAATAATTCTGGCCAAATTTCCTGTGCAAAATTATTTAAAACCTGGCCAAATTAATGTGCAAACTTGAAAAAATTTTGCCTTTTTTATAATTGTAAGGTGATATAAAATTTTTTTAATGAAGTTTGTAAGTGAATATGCAGTCAAAAGTTATAAAATTGCCTTATTTGTAATTAAAAAACTGGATGGATGGGTGTAAAAATCAAAAGCATGGATATAAATAATGTCTGTGTTTGACAAAGGTTATCATAAGACAAAGGATAAGCATAATAAATATTATGAATATAAAAGTCTGTGCTTGACAATGATTATCATAAGTATAACAAAAATCACGGACATAAATGTCCGTGCTTGACAAAGATTATCATAAGACAAAGGATAAGCATAATAAATATTACAGACATAAATGTCTGTACTTGACAATGATTATCATAAGTATAAATAAATCACGGACATAAATGTCCGTGCTTGACAAATATTACAGACATAAATGTCTGTGCTTGACAAAGATCATTTGAAGTATAATAAAAATCACAGACATAAATGTCCGTACTTGATAATGGTTATCATAAGAAAAAGGATAAGTAAAGCAAATATTATGAGTATAAATGTCTGTGATGTTTATAGATATTGACTGATAAAGAATTTTCTCATAATTGACAGTGTATGGACATTTGTCTATGACACAATATGGCAAGTCAAAGTATATCACGGACATGGGTTGAAACCATGGGCGGACCATAAAGGATATAACCTAGACACTTGAGACATGAAATGTAAGGTTAGAACCTTTGCTGAT
Organism: Oehlia diaphana; assembly: GCA_003833135.1. Classification (NCBI taxonomy): domain Eukaryota; kingdom Fungi; phylum Glomeromycota; class Glomeromycetes; order Glomerales; family Glomeraceae; genus Oehlia; species Oehlia diaphana. The sequence continues at coordinate 70,581 of QZLH01000288.1, read as the reverse complement.
CGGTTGAATGGGGTGAAATCACCGGGGGTTATCATCACCGTTGGCCAGAGTTAACAATTTTTACCGGCACTATATTTTTTTAATGCTGGTCGATTGTTATAATTTCAGTCACCGGTGATCATTACCTCCGATGATAGTTAGAAAAATTCTTTTTTTGAAACCAATTTCAAGTATTTCAACAATTCATGATGAGAATAATTTTTTAGATATTATTGTCTTCAATTTAACAAGTTTTTTTTTTAGAAATACTGAAATTTAACTTTTTTATTATTATAAGAAACAATTTTATACTCAGAAAATGATGGATTTCTTAAACGTAACAAAGCCCCATTGCACACATATTTTCAGGGTCGGAATTAAGGTAATGTCAACCAATATCTAAAAAAGGGCAACCGGAATTATATATCAAGGGCAAGTTCTACATGAGTATTTTTGCCCTTTTTATTATATACAGTATATTATTTGGTCATAATGTAACTACTGTAACGTACACATAATAGTCATAATACGTAATCAAATAAATACAAAAACTTCTTTTTTATGCAGTTTACAATGCTTGCTGCATAAAAAATGTACAAGGTACATGCATGATGCATCATAACGCCTATTGCATCTGCATGCAGTACGTCGATTTCATATATTATCACTTTTAGAAAATTGTGCAATCATTTTCGGTAGAATAATTTTTTGTTCTTTATTATAATAAAAAGTAAAAATAAAAAATTGAAGACTATGTCATCGGAAATTATTGAAAGACTTGTAACAGATTTTAATAATTTGAACAAAAAATGTGATAAATTATTAGAAGAAAATCGAAATTTTAAACAACAAAATCAAAATCTTTTACAAGAAAATCAAAACCTCAAACAAGAAATTCAATTTTTAAATGAAAAACTTCAAGAAAAAGATAAACAATATATAATACTTGAACAACATGTTAAAAATTATGAAGGAGAAAAAAGTGAAGAATTACGGAAACTACGACAACTCGAAATAATCTCTCAAAATTTACACAATAAACTGGAAATAACGGATTCAGATGAAAACAATAATTCTTTACCCGATAAAAATATTGGACAACAAGAATTACAAGAATTACAACAACGACCTCCAGAATGTTCCAATCAATAGATACATTAATTTATTACATTTTGTTCGTGTAAGGTATTTATACGTATAAATTAAATAAAAAACTTTGAAATGGTCAAATTCAAATCTCTTTATTAAATAAATTTTGTAAAACTATACTTAGCTATACTACAGTCATTATACATAAAAAAATTGCATAATAATATATATTTACTGAAATATTTATTTAATAAACAAGGGTTATATTTACGGGAAAATAACTAAAAATCTAAGCAATTTATGTTTTGAGGCAATAACTTTCCGTGATTTACAGAAATAGCACGGAATAAAAAACACATAATAACTTTTGTAGGGAAAATATCATTATGGTTCAGTCGATTAGGATTACGTGGCATCATTTTAATAACTAATACTTTTGTGAAAATTTATAACTATTAAAGAAATTATACATTAATATTTGTTCATTGATTTTGTCTAATAAATGTGTAAGCATATTATCTGCTAATAATAATATTTTAATTGGTTAAAGTTATTTAGATAATTACACCATATTGATACTTGCATCTAGTGTTCTAAACGGGACAGGTCAATTCGGATGACCCAGCTGAAAATTTCAGGTCAGGTCATTAAATTTTTCACCTTTTGATACGAAAAATTCTTTTGATTATATATTATAATTATAAATAAGTCACTTATATATTATTATACTATTTAGAATTTTCAAGTTGTTACATTTTAATAAAGGAAACGAATTTTAAATTCTTTAAGAGTAAAATTTCAATATTTGAATTAATCTAAATAACTAATAAGTTTTATTTATAAGATCATAAACATCAATTACCAAATCATTATAATTTAGAACTTGAATATCATATAATTGAAATTCCTTCGTTTTAACTTTCAAAGAATACAAATCTTCACTACGAAATTGAAAAGTTTCTACAATAGCTAAATATTTAACTCTTTTCTTTTTCACTATATATTCTTCAATATAGGGTAAAATATCTTGATATTCATACTTTACTTTCTTTTGAATTAACAATTTTTTGATAAAAGTATTTTGGGAATTTTTTAAAAATATTTCTAAATCACTTTCATTAATTGTGAGACATAAATTCAAATATTTTAATTTAAAAGGAAGAATTTGTCCTAAATTTTGTAATAAATTGAACTAATTTCAATGGAACCAAAGGAATCAATCTTAAGATAATTAAGAGTTTGTCTCTTATTTTCAATTAAATCCAATATTATTTCAATATTCTGATTATTATTTGACCCAATATATAAACATAAAAATTTAATGTTGTTACAATATAATTTAACTGATTGTATTAATTGTCGGATTTCACAGTCAATAATTCCAAAATTTTCTATATAATTGTCAGATTTTTGTATTAAAGGTTCTATTAATAATTCATTCTTTTGATTCAAAAATAAAGATTTTAGTTTAAATGGTTTTGTAATATTATTAATTTGTTGAATAAATTTAGAAATAACAATAAATAATATGAATTGATTCTAAAACATTCAATTGATTAAATACTTCACTTAAATATTTTATATTATTAAAGTTAATATTATTAAATATAATTGTATTTAATGTATTTGAACAATTAGAATTTTTTAATAGTGAATATAAAGGGGGAATACTATCACGAAATAAAATCTTTTTAAGATTTTTTTGTAACTTAATCATTTGTGATAAATCTTCTTCAATTTTTGAATATTCATAATATGTAAATAAAAATTGATAATAAAATGATGAAATCGAATTACAATTAGAACCAAAAAATCCTAAAAATTTTCTTACATTATCAGTTATTTTATCAAATCTAATTGTTAAATCTTTAATATTATGAACGAAATTCAGATTTTGTAAAATTATTTCAAAAGCAGAATTAAAATATTCAAATTCTTCATAATCAACAATAACTTCAAAACTATGCAAATTTACTTCATTTTTAATGAATATTAGAAATAATGACTTAAAAACAAGTTTTGCAAAATTTGACATTTGTGAAGGTGTATAGTTGGAATGTTCCTCTTCAATTGTAGATGCCCACTTTTCAATAGAACAACAAACATTATGTGTATTTAAACGTTGAATAAATTTAGGATAATTAAAAAAGTATCTGTAGGAAATATGTTATTATAGATTACATATTTATTTAATTTTGTTTTATCATCATCATTTAAATTATGCAAATAAATTTCAATAAAACGATGATTTTTAGGTAATTTAATTGAAAATGGGTCTTCCCATAATAATGGAATTGCTAAACGACACCATAATCTATTAACTAATATGCATGAATGTAATGTTTTATAGTCATAATTAAAATATTTTATGGCTTCGTTTAATAATTCTGGCAAATTTGAAAAAAATTTTGAACACGCCATGTTAAATGAAAAAGGGAGAAGAAAGAAAGGGGGATGCAGAAATTACTAAAAGTTACATCAAAATTTATATGAACCGTTCGTCGCACAAATTAAACTTACACATGGTCGCATGATCACTATATATGTGAACTTCTGTGTTAATCATTTGATTCACATATCATATTAATGATTGCCTTTAAGTAATTTTAGTTTAGGAATTAGCGTAATTTCTTTCTATGTTGTACCTGCCACATGTTTATGATATGTTTATGATAAAAAAATTGGTTCATTGAGCATGAGATATAGAGATTTACTTACCTTTATCTATGGATATTTAATGAACAACTTAAACGCTGAAGAAGCAATCTCAATATATTCTTACAAGCAAGTCAAGGATTTGTTGCATTATAAATATTGTATATGTCAGACATACTGCGAGAAGAAAATTTCAATAATTGTTTTTAGCAATACTGAAGACTACTTGGATGATATATCTATAGTTATGTTATCATGTGTTCACAAAACATGTAATCGAAATGTTCTATGGTGCAGAGTTCTCCTATAAGAGAAATGTTGATATACTATATCTACTTGATGAAAGAATCAAAATGAGTAATGTTGATATACTCTATCTACTTGATGAAAGAATCAAAATCATGTGAAAAATCTACGGAAAATAGTTTGCTGTTGGTTTATTTTAGGAGTCATACAGTATATTCATATCTCATCCGTTTTTCATTTTCTTATTCGAAATACTATTAATAAAGTTTGCCAACATCGGACATAGGATTTTTAGCAAAATAAATGTTCAATTTAGTCATCAAAGAAATTTTCTGCGCATTTCAGATGTTTTAGTTATAAAAGACACTGGATCAGAATTTTGTGTCGCAGTTGTTATATATTAATTATTTATAATCTTGAGTAAAATTTACATATTGATCTTTATAAATTTATTTCGATTATCAAGATGTCATTATAACGGGCTGTTACGCAACTTAAGAAGTGAAACCATTAAAATTTTTTTTTACTCTGTGCTCAGAAGCCTTAGCGTACTAATATCATTTATTGATATCATCAAATTTTTTACTGCGTGTTATATTAATTGATTCAAATTATTTGATTGTAATTATAAATTTTTTCTCACTCTTCCTACTGATAAAACTAACGAAATATTCCTCTTTTCTTAATGTAAAAAACTAACGAAATATTTTATAACAACATTTAACACCATTTTTTATGATTCCTAGGAAAAGAAACAGGATCGCCCAACAACCGATTTGCTAATGTTGTGCCACTAACCTGTTTTTACACCAATAATAATGGCTGAGCAACCCTCCCAAAAATAGATGAGACTACACGTGAAGGATTTCCTAAAACCGTTGAGGTAATTTAGATAGACAGTTAGGGAGAGAAAAAAATTCATTTTTTAACCAACCTAATTTATACAGTACTCTATCAACCATGTTGAAGGAAATGAAAGATATGGTTGTAGAATCGAGGGAGAAAAATATGAAAATAATGAAACGAGTGTGTACTGTCCTAACGCAACAAGAATCAGAAGCTTGCACATGGCCTTGGGAATTGCGCAGAATTAGTGCCTTTGGAAGCACTGTAGGGACTAAATTTGGATCATGTCGATTTGTATACCCTCACTTTCACGTTAGAAAAGGCGGGAGTCTGGAACCCATGCATAAAATGCCAGAAGGTGGCGGACTCGATGAATCTTGTAGGAGCTGCAACAGTTCACCAATAGTAATCGAAGTGATTGCAAACGAATATGAACGTAATCTTTTTGCATCTTATATTAATCATGGGAACTACTGCGAAATATCAAATCTTAATTGTATTAAACCGGGATCAAATCTTGAAGATTATGTTGATGAAGTTCAAGAGTATGGCTTCAATCATATTATACTCATTGGAGAGCGTGAGCATGGAATAATTTTCCTAGATTGCTATGGTCGTCTTTTTATATTAGATACAATGACTGGCGTATTGTGGCATCTTAGAGATACTTTAGATGAGGCAGTAACGAAACCATGGACTGGCGAATTGGCGTGGAGTGTTGATGAAGGTGGGACTATTTTTGAAGTCGAGTATTGTATGTATGCAATCCTTGATTGTTTTTACTATGATTTTATGTAACTTTCTTTTCTCTTCCAGATGGCGTTATTCATAAAGTTAAAGAAGATCAAAAATCCTGAAAATTGAGGAAACTCGTAAGAAAACCAAAACTAACAAAGGAAAAGAAAAAGAAAAATAAAAAGAAGGGCATACTTTTTTGATTCTTCAGTGCTTTTCGTTCTATTTTCACCCTTTTTAGTCCTAATTGCAGTTTACGATTTGTTTTAAGTAATTGCTTGAATGGACGAATATTATGTAATAAATATATAGATATATATAAAATTTAATCTTGCAAATTAGTTATATAAAATTAATTTTATTTAATTAAACAGATGAAAATTAACCAATTGATTTAATTGATTTATAGTCTTTTTTTTAAGTGATATTTGATATCATGCATTTAACAAAATTGTTCTTCATTTTATTTTAGATTTATTTAAATTTTAAACACTAAGGCTAGAGTAGTAAAATTATTTTAAAGATTCTTAGTTTGTAATTTAAATAATTATTCTATTTATATTTATTAAAATAATAATATAAGTATATAAAACCATTTCCAATGCATAAAATTAGAATTAAATAATATAGTACAAATATGATAAATTGATTTTTAATACATAAAATAAACTTTTTTTTTATATAGTAATTATTTCCTTGGAATTTTAGTTTGGTTATAGTATTACTTAGGGTTAGGGTTAGGTTAGGGTTAAGGTTTGGTTAGGATGTATTGATTGTAATATTACTTAGGGTTAGGGTTAGGTTAGGTTAAGGTTTGGTTAGGATGTATTGATTATAATATTACTTAAGGTTAGATCTTATTTGCTAACTTTTAACTCTCTCTTGATTTTTTTTAGATGGTTGAAGAACAGATCAATGATATTGATTTTGAAGAAGAGGTAGAAGATAGTCCTTTAAAAGAATTGTATAGTGGACAAACTTTTACTTCATTTGAAGTACTCACTGTTTGAAATGATATTCAACTCAAATGGGATTTGAAACAAAAATAGTTTGTGTTGAAAAAAAAGATTGTGTATGTGCTAAAAAAACTTACAAATGTCATCATAGGGCAAGTATGAAACTAAAAAAAGGCTTGATCCTACAGAAAATTGGGAGCAAGAGTTAGCTTGCATGGAATGTGGTTTTTTGTCAAATGCTTCATATGAAAACACACAAATTTAGTTTTTATTAACAAATTTGTTGAGAAACACAAACATACATTAAATAATCAAGAATTACTTTAACAATTTGCACCATCTTTGCGTAAAATATCTTCTGATGTAAAAGAAGAAATTCATTTTTTTTCAAGATTATCATTTAGGTGCTACTATTTTAAAATGCATTTTAAGAAGAAATTTCCCAATCAAGAAATATATCACTAAGATTTTTATAATGTAATACACAAATTCAAAACTGATGCTCAAATTAAAAATGATGCTGTAATTTTATACGAACATCTTGCGAAGCAGCAACAGAAAGATTCTTATTGGTATTTTAATGTTGATTTTGAAGGAATTGTAAGACGAATACCTTTAAATATATTTGTTGTAGTTGATTCATATCAACGAAGCTGAATTGTGGCAACTGCTATTGTTTCTGATGAAACTGCCTCTACATATGAATGGATCTTAAAGCAAACAATGTTAGCTACAGACAATCTTCAGCCGGTAATTCTTTTTACTGATGATGATCCTGTGATGCAAGTTGCTATAAGTACTCAATACCCTAAAGCTATAACAAGACACTGTATACTTCATATTCATCAAAATCTGGTTAAAAAAATCAAGAAAAAACTTCATGAAGATGGGAAGAACTTATTTCTGAATTTTATGTTTTGAGAAATTCTCTTGTAATATCTGATTTTGATTGTCATTGAGAAGATTTGATAAATAAGTACTCAGAAATTAAAGAATATTGTGAGTGTGTATTATATCTAACAAAAGAATGCTGGGCACATACATTCACTAAGCAAAGTTTTTTGGCAAATATTTACTCAACACAACGTGTGGAAAGTATAGATCAAGTCATAAAGTGGGAAGTAAATTAGGTAATACATTATTTGAATTTAGAAATGGAATTGAATTGTGACTTAAGGATGAAACAAAATATGCAAAATTGCAAGTATTTTGTTATACAAATCCACAGCAGGCCTTCCTAATATTTATAATACAATTTTAAGAAAATTGATGATATGTGTAAAAAGTACATTACTCCAAATTCATTGGCCTTGCAACGAAAACAAATATTGGAAAGTCTGTTATATAGAGTAATATTACAAGATTTAAACAAAACAGCAGATCCGGAAAAGTCTTTTTTTTTGATTATTTTGGTTTGTCTTATTTGTTTATAACGAAAGTTTGTTGCGTAGGATTCAAATTATTATGTTATTGGATTTATGGAGGATGATTATGAAGAACCAAAAAGTTTTACTTAGTATGGCATTAAATGATTGTTCTGAAAGTAAAGTGGAAGAAATTTGGACAGTTAAATATATTTAAAGTACAACAAAACATGTATAATTCATGATATTACTTGATGATGGTACACACTACTGTGTTGTTGGCTGGGAGTGTAGTCACACCTCGGCCAAGGCCTCGCAGTACCTACCCCCCCCCCCCTGTTATCAGAAGGGCTTTAAGCGGCACGTGGTGTAACCATAAATGTTAATTTTAAAAAAATAAAGTGAACTATATTGATTTTAAAATGAATCAGGATAATACAACGTATACAACGTGATGCATGAATTTTGTGCACACATCATGTGTTATTATTATTATACTAATCATAGATGCGATATATTTGAAATTTTTTTGAGATAATCATAATATGAGTCATCACATATGAAAGGTGTCATAATAATGATAATAATGATATATAGGCGAAGATAAGATACATCATTATGACATGTATGACTTAAAAATTATAAAAAGATATACTGACATTGTATAGAGATTACTTTACTTTCAAAAATTTTATTTTCAAAAATCTTTTTCAAAAAATTCTTATCAATATTACAAAAAACATGGCTGATAATATTGTTCTTGACGAATTTAACAAACTCGAAATTATTGGAAAATTTAATGATAATTTATCAAAATTGAATGATAATTTATCCAAATTAAATGATAACTTATCCAAATATAATGAGAATCTTGGCAATTTTAAAAAACAAGATCTTCAGCTTAATCAAAATCTTCACTTAAATTTAAAAGATCGAATTGAAAGACTTCAAGAACGTGTTCAAATTTTAGAAGTAAGAGAAGTAAAAGATCAAATTGAAAAAATTCAACAAAAAGTTCAAAATTTAGAAGAACAAAACAAAATGGTACAAAATAAAGAAAATTACGAAGATATTGTAGATTACGAAGATTTTGTAAATTCTTTTGATCCTTTTAATAACTTCGATAGTCCACTAATTAGTAATGATAATTTTGAAGATAATGAAAAATTATCTGAAAATTTATCAAATGAAAGTAAGTAATGAAATTTTTGAAATTATATTATTTGATAAATAATTAATAATTTAAATATATTATTATTAGATCCTTCAGAATCTGAATCTTACATTGATGTCTTTCCAAATATTGAAAGTATTGAAGATACTGAAGATACCGAAAATTACTTTGAAAACTCATCAAGAACTTCAAATGAAAGTACGTAATTAAGAATTTTGAAGTTTAATAATTTGGCTGAATTTAATTATATTTATTGACTTTAGATGATGTAAAAGGAAGTATTGAAAATATTGAAAATTCCTCTGAATACTCAAGTTCTTCCAATAAAGGTATGTATACAGTAAGAATTTTGAAGTTTAACAATTTGGCTAGATCTAATAATATGATTAATTTTTTATATATTTTTCAGATTATGCAAAATCTGAACTTTACAATAATACTAATATTCAAGTTGTAGTTGGATTAGACTTTGGAACAATTTCTTCTGGATTCTCTTATTGTAGTGTTTCTAATGAAGAAAATATGTGTTATTATGATTCATGGTCAGAATATTTTTCATTTTCTGGATTAAACCAGAAAATGAAGATCAATACAGAATTTTGTTATGATGAAAGTCTTCGATGGGCTAGGTTACCATATTACAACAGCAGACGAAACAGAGTTGTTGACCTCTTCAAATCATACCTAGGCGACTCACCAGATAATTTAAGACCAAAACTTCCATTTAATTATGAAAAGATTATTACAGATTACTTAAGGGAATTAGGAAAAGTGAGTCTAAATGTAAATCTTTTTATTAAAATTATTTACTTACATAAATGAAAATTTATTCAGTATATCAAACAAGAAGTTGCATACCGCTGGGTGGGAACCAAATTCCCTGAAAATGCACTATTAGTTCTTACTATTCCTGATGAGTATACAGAAAAAGATAAAGAAATTATGAAGAGATGTTTATTTAATGCATATCTTATTCAAAATGAAATCACACAAAAGCTACAATTTGTTACAGAATGTAGGTATAAAATTCAGAATTTCTCTTTAATATTGAAATTAAATTATTTACTTTTTGTGTATTTATGTTTACAGCTGAGGCTGCGGCATTTTATTGTATGAAAAATGAATTACAGGAATGTAATTTGTTAACTGCAGAAAGTAAGTAGGTTTGATAACTTAAACAAATATTTTAAAAATAATTTACTTCAACACATATTTTATACATAAAATTTTAGAAACATTCATGATTGTTGACTGCGGTGGGTTTACTGTAGATTTATCTACTTTCAATTTGATTAAAGATAATCAACTTCAATTGACTGGACGTATTAGAGATTTCTGTGGAAGTACTTTTATTGATGAAGAATTTGTTAAATTTTTACGTGAAAAACTTGGAACTCGTGCTATAGATCTATTAATAGAAGCTAAAAATAATGAATTTCGTAATTTGATTAAATCATGCTGGAATATTACGAAAGAATCTTTTACTGGAGATAATATGAGAGATAGTAGGCTAACAATCACGTCATTTGCGCCATGTCTTTTACAATATGTCACTAAAGAAACAAGAGAAATCATGATAAAAAATAACTGTTGCATTACCATTAAATACAATGACCTGAAAAAAATGTTTGATAATATAATTGATAGAATTATCCGTTTGATACATATACAACTTTCAAACAATCAAAAAACTTGCTCAGCAATGTTCTTAGTTGGAGGATTCAGTAGAAATATTTATTTGCAAAATAGGATTAAAGAAGAATTTCATAATATGGTACAAATTATTTCAATTCCTGATCAACCTATGTGTGCGATCGCAGATGGAGCAGTAATTTGTGGATTACGTAAATTAAAAAATAATGAAAATAATATTAGTAATAGTTTTTCAAAAGTACTTAAATATAATTATATAATTCAATTTTTCTCGAATGGGACAGAAGATACCAAACAAAATAGTGTAATTCATTTAGTTAACAAAGACACAGAAATTACATTTGGTCAGACTTTTTCTTCTAACTTTAAACCTGGACCAGGTCAAACTCATGTAAAATTTAGTGTTTATTATACAGACAAAGACTGTGTGTCTCAAATTGATGAATTAGAGAAACTACTTGGAGTATTAAATGCTGACCTTCCAGGTAAATTATTTTTATTGTAATTTTTGGGAATGTCATAAATAACTAATAATTAATATATATGTTTTTTTCATTAGATGTGCATCTTGATGATAGAAGCATTGATTTTGGATTAACCTTCAATTCAAAAGAAATAACTGTATTTGCGAGAAATAAACTTAATGGACAAAAATTTGTAACTAAATTTTACTTTCCAATAGATGATGATTTTTGATTTTACAAGAAAATATACATAGTATTGATTATAAATATACTACTTTTATATGAAAAAATGAAATTAGTTTAAAAAAAGTTAATCTTAAATAATTATAATTTTTTAATAATAAAGTATCTGCATTTTCCTTTTGCAACCATTCACATGCATATTTTTGTTGCAAATATTTATCAAATGTTTCATATCATATTTAGAAATATCAAAAATATAAAAATGTCTAAAATTAAATTTTGCACGATTATAATTTTATTTTTGATTTTTGAAAAAAAAATCAATTATTAATTATAAAATTTCAATAGTCCACAACTCGCGATTACCTATAACAAACAGTATAACTAATCCATTCTATTAAGTGAATATAGAACTTGCATCCCTTGAACTTTAACTATTAATAGAAACTTCAATTAAATATTATAATGGTTTATTCATTACATCATATAAGCAAAGTAATTTTATAATAGACAAAGAACCTTTTTTTATCTTTTACCCCTTCACTTATTTACCTTACCTTTTTCTTCTCTTCTTACTTTTCATCTCTTGCCTTTACCAACTGATCTATGTCGCTGTATCTAAACTTCGATTATCAGGTGTAAATAAGGTTTTTCTTTTGAAAGATTTGGGTATAATAGCAATGATTATTTAATATATTTAATAAATTTTTTATTATTATTAGTCTATTAATTAGCTACAAATAGAAAGAAAAAAAAATTATAAATAATTACATATTTATGTATAAATATAAAATATTAAATAATAAGGTTTCTTCTTAAAAAAAAAAAATCCAAAAATATTCTAAATGTTTTATCTACCCAAAATTCACTGAATTATTAAACGAATATTGATAATATTTATTTATCATTGAAGTTGGTAAAATAATGAATATATATATAAGATTTTTTCACGTTCATATGATTATTCTAAATTATTGTTCTGTTTATTTGCTAAAATTTTAACGAAAGAAACTACTTAATGATGATGTTTTCGATTTTAAAAGATTATAGCTTACCAATGGTTAGGTTCTTTTGCCAAGAAATTTCGTTTTTTATAAATTTAACATATCGACCTATTATTGAATTCTTATGTATTAAAAGAAATTAACAAATATCAATAATTGTTTCTTATCATCATTTTAATTAGTAATTAGTTCTAAACTTTAAATCAAACCCAAAATAATAATTTCTTTTTCCATTTATTTTTGGATAATTTTATTTTTGAATTTATGATGAGTAGGTAATTTCACCAAATTGTATATAATGATTCCTTGGAGAGTTTTTAATGAATCACATTTTACACAACCTTCAAACAATTGTAAGTCGAACGTTCAAGATCTAAGCATGAGAATATTCTAGAGCCTTATCAAAAAAAAATTAAAGACATATTTTATCCTACAGTAATATATGTTTTGTCAAAAAAAATATATATTAATTAACTATTTATTATTTTTTTCCTGAATACGACGCATCATTAGAAAAATATAATTACTAACGTTGATGGAATTAACCTCGTTTAATTAAAACTGCTCGTTACAAAATTTATTTACATCACTTTGTAGAATAAATAATTCCAGAATTTTATAAGGCGACAATCCCACATTTTTTTTATTAGTGTACAGTCTTGTAAGTATTTCTTGCATCATTAAATGAAATGGTACATCGATTATTTGTGCACAATTCTCTATACTTTTTTTTACGTGTTCTGATGGTTATAATGAGATTGCTCGTTATTCACTTGTGCAAGAAATAATCAGAATAAACTTTGTCAACAGATGTAGAATAGAAAAAAAGATATGGGTTATTCTTCATCTGTGTTCATTCTCGAAATCGTTGGTATATATCGATGATAAATTATTCAAAAAGAAGTGTATAGATTTATAAATTTGTTATGTATTGTAAATTTATTTGAGAACATACTTTTTATTTTTTTCAAAAAAAAAAAAAAAAAAAAAAAAAAAAAAATGAATCAAATTAGAATAAATTAATGATGAAAATAATTAATGCTTACACTCTAACCTCATAGTTTATATACCGATAATTGACATATCCCGATGGTCCCGATATTATTTAACCTCAGATATATAGTAGAAGTATTAATTTCGGACTAACCTTTGGTTAATATAAGATTATTGCCAATAGACAAGAATATATGGCTACTTTTTGTCATCCATATGATGATTTTTAATTTTACTATATAAATAATTTTTATTTCATATTTGGACATAAGATAATTTTTATATAAATAAGTATTCGATTAGAATAGTACTTATAATTGGGTTATCAAACGTTTTAATTATACTAATGAAAGAAATCTGAAATTCATGAGATCTAAAGCAGTAGTGTAAGAATTCATGTTCACACCTTAAATTTTTTGATATTTTATATCACTAAAAGTACTATAAATTAAATTTAAATGTATACTACTGTACACATATATAATACATATATATACAATGTATCTGGTATTATGAATTTATTTTAAATAAATATATTTGGACATGAACTCTCAATATAATCTCGTTAATTATTATAGTGTGATATAATTTGGCTTTCGGGAAATATTTTATATATCGTATGTTTATTTTGTATTTCCAAGAAGATATATATTGATTATAAATATCTTTAAACTGATTATGATATATACAGTTTTTAATTAATGAATAATTAATTGACCAAGTGATCTTAAAAGAGACAATACAAAAAAAAAAAATTCATACCATTTTCATTTATCTATTCTTCGCAATCTTCACAACATATTTTCTAGAATAAGCCATCTTTTTTGTACAACTTTAAACATAATTCATTAGTCTTCACCATAGATCTCCAACTTTGTATGTGTGATATCCCGATATTGTTTAGACCACTATAAAGGATTTATTTAGCATTGTAATGAAATTTTTCTAAAGTCGTTCAAAATATGAATTAAATTCGATGTTTAATGAGAAAAAAATATATATATATATTTAAATACCTTGCATTTTATATACTTTGCTGCATTTCTACGTCTTACCCAACCACAACATTGACTCTAGGAAATTCGTACAATGTGTTATAAAACCTTGTACTTAAAGCTTTTATGCGACATTCATCACTACAATATTCATTTAAACTTCCGTTCGGATCTAAATCTGGTACATTTTAGCATTTCTTAAGTTATTAATTGATTTACATGATGAAAAAGACGATATGATGTTTGACATCTATTTATATATTTGAAAGGTTAATAAAGATCAACAATCTACTTTATGAACAAATTTAATTTATTATTTTAATATATTAAAATGACATTTACATTAAAATAACTGGTAACTTTAAATAAAATAAAAAAATTATAAGCAGATATAAAGAAGCAGATATAAAGTAAAATGGTTAATTATTATTTTCAAAATAGTACCAGGCAGAAGAGGTATATTCTTTCCGCCGCCGAAGTAATAAAAGGACGCTTGTGGGTAAAATATTTTTGATGTGACGTAGTGATTACATAAAAGATAATAGAACATTGATTTGTTAAGGTAAAGAGGTTTTTCAATTAATAACAGCCTGGTTTAACAGCGATTGGATTTATTACTTTGATGTAAGCTGTTTTTATATGAAAGTTTTGAAAGTTCTTTTTACTTTTTTTTAGATTAAAGATTTAAAATTTCGTTATTTGACTTTGAAAATTTGAAAGGATGAAACAGAATAGGAACCCGAAGGCTCGAACAATATATTAAAAAGGTAACAATACAGAATTTGCATAGAATGGAGGTTCTGAAGAGATGTGTAAAGCTAATTATTCAGAATCCTAATGGAATCATATTTTAATAAGTCGAGAAAACGAAATTTTAATGATTTATTAAGTTTCATACTATATCGTATTTTCTCTTTTAGTCAACAACTAATTTCCCATTTAATTTTTAATGATTTTTTTTTCAGAAATCAACGACTTTAGAATGTTTCAACTCTGTACCATTATTATGATCAATGTGGAAATCATTTTATCATCATCATTTTTTGTGCAGTGATTTTCTTAAAGAAATCTTAAAATATTGTAAACTTGTTACAAGCAGCTTAATTTTGAAAAGAATGTTAATGTAAAAATAAAATAGTACACTAAAGTGAAATGCATTATGTACAGTATTATCCCAACATTTATTTTAGTATTGTACTTTTAAATATTCACCATTTCTTTTTTTTTTTTTTAATTTGTTTTATCAAAGAAATTTTAAACGATGTAATGATCTTAATCATAATTTAAATGATGTCCTATTTATATTAGGAAAACTTTTTGTTACGAACAATAGTAAAAAAGATATTTCACAAAAAAAGTCACGAAATTAGCCAGTATTATGCCTTTAATCGACATCAAGAATTTAATGAAAAAAATTCAGATTCCCAGAGTAATATTTGTTAGTCACCTTATTCATGATCAAGTGCTATGAAAGGTCCGGCATGTGTTTCTGTGAACATGTGGTTTCGTTACATATGATGCAGTTGTAGCTTTTTTTGCTATATATGGCGCATTGGCGATGACTTAATACTGTCTTAATACTGATCCATTTCGCGTATTGTATTTTAACGTCTACATTACTAGGAATACAAAATTGTATTTTTTTTAAAAATAAAAAATTGGTTTGTTTCTTTAGATGAATATTATTAAAAACAATTCTATGCCTATTATGATAATCTCACATTATTATGGAGTTAAATGCAATAAACTACTAAAAATTTGCATCCTCTATCTATGGTAAAAAAATTTTGTCAACCTGATATCTATGAAATTGAATAATGAAACTCTTAAAAGATATATTATCCAATAATCAAGAATTATGCTTACATCACCAAATGTGCAATAATATCATTTCATCTAATAAAATTTTAATTAAATTATTTGAAACAATTTTAATTAATACTACCAGAAAGCACTTTCTCTTCCAAGAAGAACAAAAATTTGTTGATAATATCTGAATTTTTCACCAAATTAGTTTGATGCTGAAAATTTTTAAAGTGATTACATGGAAAAGTCATACAAATAACACTTATTACTGTATTTTACAATAATTTATCATTGTAAAATTATTTTTTTTATTTTTTAAATGCAAATTAATTAAAATTTTAATTTATTATTTCATAATACCTTAATAAAATAATAATTTCTATTAATTTTGATTTGATTAATTGTTCTATTTTACTTATAAATAACATTTGTGTAGAATGCACTCAAGATTAGGAAAGTTAATTTAGGTTGAATTATTTTTACTTATAATGCTGATGTTGGAGTTGTCTAGGATTAAATGTTTAATCAACGAATGAAATAACCTACATTTAATCACGGTCAAAATCACATGAATTACATGTCTTAATGATTACGCTGGGAAATATAATTATAATAAAAATTATAATAGAATTATTGCATCAAATGCATCAGATGTAGATTGATACTTTGACATACGTCACTTGTCACATAAAATTTACCATTAAATTTACCAGTCTTACTAAAATTTTATTATCAATATATAACAAGTAAATATTACACGATTTTAAGTAAATCTTACAATAAACAATTTCACATTATGTAATTAAATTTAATTTCAAATCTTTGTCCATTGAGTTCATTACTTGCAAATGCAGTAATTTTATTTGGACCAAAAGATAATCCAAAGTTAATGCTTCTGTTGTCAAGATTTGCATCTAATAATAAAGATTTGATTGTATTAATTATCCATTTCCATTAAAAAAAAATTATGGTTTCTAAACTTACCTGGAAGATCAGCGTTTAATACTCCAAGCAATTCCATTCTTGGTTCATCAAAACATGTTGCAGATTCTTCGTTTGTGCAATAAACTTCAAATTTTGCATGTGTTTGACCTGATTCGGGTTTAAAATTAAAAGTGAAGGTCTGATCTGGTGAAACCTTAGTGCCTCGTTCGACCAAAGAAATAAATTTAGAAATTTTTCCATCAGAAGTCTTTCTACTATCTTCCTTCCAATTTGAGGTAAATTGAAAACCATAAGTATGTTTAAGAATAGTTGAAGTAATATTTTTATTTCCTAATTTATTTGAATTTGAATTTATAAGTGATAGTCCATAATCCGTCGCTCCACGTGAAATTGCAGTTGATGGATGTTCAATAGTTGAAATAATTTTCACGGTATGATGGAATTCTTGTTTAATTCTTCTTTGCAAATATTTATTCTCACTGAAACCTCCAACTAAAAACATTGCTGAGCAAGTTTCTTTATTATTTGAAAGTTGGATATGTATTAAACGAATAATTCTATCAATAACAGTATCAAACATTTTTTTTATGTCATTATATTTAATATCAATCAACCAGTTAATTTCTTCCATAATTTCTCTTGTTTCTTTACTGACATTCTGTAGCAAAGATGGAAAATTTTCCTCAATATCTAGCGTATAATAAAATTCCGTATTATCTGCTGCAAAAGTCTTCTTTATATGATGACAGACATTATTAAAAATAAGCGGTCCTGATCGACATAAATAATCTGTTATTGATAATATTAATAGTGGATCAATCCCATATTTTTCATGTAAAAATGTAATTAATTCTTTATCAATCAATATACTTCCACAGAAATCTCTAACGCGAGTGGTAATTTCGCTTAATTGTAATGGATTATTTTCAACCAACTTGTGAGTAGTTATATCTATAACACTTTCGCCGCAGTCAACGATTATAAATGGCTCTATAATATTTAAATAACAATTAATTAAATAATTCTTTTAAAGTTAGTTTAAATAAATAATTACAATCTTACCTCCTGTAGATAACAATTTATATTTCTGTAATTCATTTTTTATACAATAAATTGCTGCAGCCTCAGCTGTAATAAAAAAGAAAAAAAAAATCAAAAATGAATTTGAATAATTATTAATTTTCTTTCTTTTTTTTTTTCTTGAAACTTACATTCTGTAATAAATTGTATCTTTTCCGAAGATCTATTTCTAACGAGTTTTGCATCATGTACACGTTCTCTCATAATAGCTTCGTCCTTTTCTAAATACTCCATAGAAACAGTAAGAACCAATAATACATTTTCAAAGTATTTAATATTTAAATAACTTCTTGCAATTATATTTTTTATTTCCTAAGAGATTTCAATTAAATAAGTAAATAATTCAATTAATATTAACGTTAAGATAGATAATTCCAATAACACATTACCTTTCCAATATTTCTAAGCGGATCATTGATATGTGATGGATATGATGGATACAGATAAGAATTTAATTTTGAATTACTATTCGACAAGTTACCCAGATGTAATTTATATAATTCAACAATTTTGAGATAATTACTAAATTGAGTATCGCAACATAACGTTTTATATGCATTTTGCTTATGGATTATATTATTTTGCTGATACGAATAACTTTGGAATATTCCTTGTTTTCCAACATTATGAAAAGAGAGTGCGTAAGAAGCTGATCCAAAATCTAACCCAATCACGACTTGAATATCGGAATAAATCTCGGATTTTTCTGTATCTTTTCCTAAACCTTAAAAGTTGCATAAACAAAAATTATTTTAATGTTTAATCAAATTGATAATTTTGAAGTGCATTATTTACTTACTTAATGAGTATATAGAGGAATTAACACTATTTATATTATTATTTAAAGATAAGATTATGTGATTATTAATATTATGATTTTTTTGTTCATGATTATCTTTTTTGATTAAAGTTTCACATTTTTCTTCATGTACTTTATTATCATTAACTTTATTTAAATTTTTTATTCCTAAACTATTTCGAATATTTTTAGAAATTATTTCAAGTTGTTCTAGTTGTTGTAATTCTTCACTTTTTTGTTTTTCTAAATCTTTAATATTTTGTTCAAGTTTTTCACATTGATTTTCACTTTTTTGAAGTTCAAGTTGCTTATCTTTTTCTTCAAGTTTTTCTTTTAAAGTTTGAATTTCTTGTTGTAGGTTTTGATTTTCACTATTTTGAATTTTTTCAAGTTGTTTGTCTCTTTCTTGAAGTTTTTCTTTTAAAGTTTGAATTTCTTGTTGAATGTTTTGATTTTTTTGTTTAAGATTTTGATTTTCTTCTACTAGATTAGCACATTGTTCTTTTAAATCATTAAAATCTGCTATAAGTCTTGTAATAACTTCAGCTGATGTCATTATTATTTTCAACTTTTTTTCTTTTTCGTATAATTAATTAATCAAACATCACATACTGTACATGTAACTTTCTTTTATAACAAAAAAAGATTAAGTATGAAAAATGAGTAACTTTGCATACCAAACATCATGTGATACTTTTCTAAACTTTTTAAAACATCTAAAAAAAAAAATAATGAAATAAAAATGATGTAAAATTTTGTTATGAAATAAATTGATGTAAGTAATATTATTCATATTATTCATATTATTTCGAAAAAAAAAGTATTACGTAATTTCAATAATATATTACACATCCACTACATTATTAATACATGGGAAGAAACCCTTGTTTTTAATTGTTTAATGAACAAATATAAAATATTTTTAATATTATTTCTTTTCGAACTTTCACTTTCACAGATTTCATCATTGTGATGTTAATTTTGTCGGTTCGTACATAAATCGTATTGAATTTTTAAACGGTAATAAAATATTGTTTCCATGATTCATTGTGCATTAAAAGTAATGTAACTATAAATAAATTTATGTATTGAAACGAATGACGAATCATAAGATCCTTTATCCTATTGTCATTTGCTATGAAATATTACAAAAAGTGACGGTTCGTGTGTATTTCTAAGAATTTATTGAGAGTTATGATGACATATATCATTTATATTATTGAGTCAAGTTGGTGTAAAATATTAACATGAAGTCATCATGTGTATGAGTAATGAATTGTCATTATGGAAAATATGTGATGCCGAAAAAAATTTATATCGCTATAATTCCATTTTAATTGGTATAAAACAAATTTAATTTAGGAGATAGAAGAGGTTAATGTGAAAAATTCGTCAATCTAACCTGTTTATTATAAATAAAAAAATAAATTTTTAACATAGAACGTGTGCACAATATTTGTATTTTAAACGTCGCTTCTTGTCATACTTTCATGAGGTTAAAGATGATATTAGATTATTCTTTTAATAAATTCGTGTATGACGAATGGAATGATCTGTCATGATTTTACAATGTTTATCACGTAAATTTACGATAAGATACTTAATTTTCGCCTAAATTAATATACATTTAATAATTTGAATAAATTTATTAAAATTATTTAAATTACAAACTAAGAATTTTGTAAAGCATTTACTACTCTAGTCTTAGTGTTTAAATAATTCAAGATAAATAAATAAATGATAATAATTTAAAATATTAAAAAATGTATATATATGTATATAATTTGATTTATCAAAAAGTCAATTTAAAATCAATCTAAAGATAAAAAAAAAATAACAAATTATAAATTAATTATTTGCTTTATAAAGAAATTTATTTTTTTAAAAACTTACCATCAGGAATTTCCAGTTCATCTTGTTCTTTTGAATGATAAGATTTGGATTATTATATACTTCGTCATCATCTGTAAGAGATACTGTAAGTAAATGGAATTAAAATAATATTAAAAATTGTACATTATTTGTTATTACATATAATTTTCACCTACCATCGACATGTTGTTGAATTATTTCTTTTTCAACATCTAAATTTTAAATGAAAGTCGTGTTTAATAAATAAAATTAATATGCAATTTTATTTGTTAGTAATATACTTACTATTTGAATTTATTTGCAACTTTTTAAATTCCTTGGATAATTTTTCATTACTATCTAAAAATTAAGATATAGATTAATATATAAATCAATCTCGATTTAATGATAATTAAAATATATTACCTCTAAAAGTAGCAATTACATTTGATGATTTGTTACTATTCTGCTCATTTGATTTATTAAAATCGTTAACTAAAATAAAAAATCAATTATTAAATACCATTATATGATTATTCAATGCTGTAATGTTAATATATACTTACTATTGTTAGGAATGTTAAAATCATACATTTTACTATGAAACACTATTATTGATAAATTAAAGTTATTATAAAAACTAAATTATTATAGTAACCAAAAAATTAGTAGAAATGATTATTTATATGATTATACCTTCATGTTCTTCTATTATAATAAAAAAGATAACATTAATATTGTAATTTAAAATAAATACACTTCATTAATAAAATATTATACACTTAAACCTTCTGTTGCATTTTTTGGTTCAGGTAGATTTCCAAAGTTGTGAATTTTACTTGAAAATAATCTGCTATTCGTATAAGTTTATTCTACTTTATTCATTTCTAATTTATCCATTTCTGATTTGAATAATTCATCTGACATATTTTGATAATTTAAATAAATTCTACTAATTTTGGTTTCAAGTACGTCAGCGTCGGGTCTTTAAAGGATCAACGTCCCAACATTCTTTCATTAAATTTATATATTCTAATGGAGTTCCTGGCACAATTTTTGGCCTTATGCCGTTAATAACATTTATTACAATATCATTTTCATGTTCATAATTTATAAATGGTGTTTGTCCAGATGAAATTTCCCACATAAGAATTGCAATACTATAAATATCAGATGCAAAAGTATATTCTCTTCCAACAATAACTTCGGGTGATATGTAAGGAAGATTTCCATATATACTTGTTGAAGATTTATCAGCAGGTCCACAAAATCCAAGATCACTAATACACCAAGAATCATTATATTGTGAATATAATATATTTCCAGAATGTAAATCTCTATGAATTGCTTTCTCTTTATGAATCCAATAAAGTGCAAGAGTTATTTCATTAATAATATTCATTCTATCTTTCCATGTAAGTTGATTATGTTTTTGTTGTAAATATTTTCTTAGATCTATATCCATTTTCATCATTACAAGCATATAATTTCCATTTGATGGATTTTGTGTTAAACCATAACATTGAACAACTTCTGCCCTTTTATTACTTATAGTCAAATGCGATTTAGCCTAAAAGACAATAATTTGTAAAAATACTAGTGCTAATACAAAAATTACAACAATTTTATAAAATATAGAATACAATAATACAAACCTCTTCAAACCAACTTTGATTTGCACTTTCAACATTTTCTAATTTTTTTAATATTACTTTGATATTTCCAAGTCTTGTTAATTGTTTTTTTTCAGAATCCCATTCATCATAATTTCCATTAATCCAACCTGCTGTATAGATCAGAGAATCCGCCTTTTGTTAAATACTTAATACTTTCTAAATTACTATATGGGATCCATTCAACTACTGTATTTGGCATAAGTGTTTCCATTTGGCATTTCTGTATTAAATTATCAATATCATCATTTCCGGATGTCCAATTTGAAAAATCTTCTTTTAAATAATTTCGAACACAATATTCACAATATGATGTAGCTAAACATTCTAGGTTACAATTTTCACAAATTCTTCTTGCACCATCATTATCTATAACTTTATCTCGATCATAATATTTAGTTAATAATCTTATTGCATAAGTTTTTTCATCATTTGTAAGAATTTTATCAGCAAGGACTGTTTGGTTGTAAAATTCAAATTGTTTGTGTATATCATTGTGAATACTAATATCACATAATGTAAATGTCCTATTATTTGTTGCATTAATTAATTCATAAAGAAGAGTGGACATAATGTAATCAATAAGAAAGAAAGAATGAATGAATTATTTTAAGTTCGTTCATTCGAACTCCGTGATAAATTAGTAAAATGCAATGTTGATTAAACTTCAAGCACGCCAAATTTATTCAAAGATTCAAATTCAAATTTTGAATATATTTTTATATTATGGAAATATTTTAAATATAGTAAATTATACTCGTAAAATAGATAATTTTTATTTTAACCTGACGTAATATCAAGAAAAAATTATCGGCAGGTAACTCATCAATTAATCATGTTGTGCCACATAAATTTTGTGTTCTTGAGGCGTAGTATTTTACGCCAGTTTTACGTTTCAATCGTTTCATAAAGAAAAATATTACTACCGCCTAAAATTAATAATTTACTTTAATATTTATTTTTATCTTTATTTTATATATATATATATATATATTTTCAGCGAATACGATTTGTATTTAAACAAATTCGATTGTCATATTAAGTGAATAGATAAGTATTCTTGATTATATTGATTAATATTAAATAATTTGATAAACAAAATCAATGATTGTTATTTAATAGATTATCAATTTGTAATTATTTTTAAACATCAATATAAACATGATTGATGAAAAGTCAATTTTCTTTAGTTATTTCAATTAAATAAACAACGTGGTGAATAATGAACATTCAATTTATTATTTCTACTAAAAAAATCATAACTAAGCAAAGAATTTCTGTAGAATTATAATTATTTTTTTTTTTTTAAAAGAATTGCAAATATAGGTTTGAATGGTTTTAATAAAAGATGTGTCATGGGTTTTCATGATACACGATTCAAATTATTTATATGGAGACTATTCTAAAATTCTTTCGTGTCACGCGAACGATTTCGCGCGCAGCATCTATTTTCGTTAATGATCAGCAACTTCTAGTTCTAGACTTCTAGCCAATCAAAATTCAGAGCTTGATTGATAATCAAATTCTGGATTTTGATTGGCTAGAGATTGATCAAATTAATAGTACGTTGCCCAATTATATGGTAAATTTGCCGTGCCGATCGTTTATCACGTAATATCATAAATATCATTTTTTTAATTAAAACGCGGCGCAAACCTTATGTACTTATAGAAATTTTAAAGTACACCTGCAATACGTTTTTTTGCCTGCTCTGTAACATAATATAGAGCTATGCTGCCTATGTACCCGAGTATAAATTTTAAACCCAATTATTAATAATATTAACAATAATTATATTTTATTATTATTGGTCTAATAGGATCAAGCTGATTTTGACGGACTGTTATTGCTAAATAATTGGTATTTTTCTTTTATTGGCTAAATACCAAATATATTTGCAATAATATTACAGTTTAATGATATTTTTTATATACTCTTACGATAATAATAGCATGATCTTGCGTGACTGACGCAATAGCTATTACTTATTACTTATTAGTTAATCAATAATCGATCAATTAATTGAAATATATCAATTTGTTAAATTATTTTCTTGATGATTTTAATAATAAGAAAATTAATAGTGAAAATGAAGTATCATTTTGGAATAATGCAGGATTTTAACTTTATAGTTTCAAAATTTAAATATTTCTTATTAATAATTGTATAGTTATATATATATTATTTATAACAATAAATATTCATTATTAATACTAAATGTTGTCTCATATGAAATTGTATAAAACTACCTGTTATGACCAAGTTAACTTATTATTTAAAAAGTTACTTGTACCAATTTCTACTAATGGTCCAATAGAAGAATAGTTGAAAAGGATAGTTCATATATAAGATATAGAAAAGCATATAAAATATGTGGAAAATGCAATGAACCTGGTACAGGACAACATTGGTGTCAAAATTGTAATTCCAAAAGATCTAAAGATAATTTTAAAAATTGGACTAATGGAAATAATGATATTGATGAATGTTATACAACAATCACAACTTAATTCTGTATATTATACAAGGTATCTTAAATGTTTTTGGAAAATTTTAGATATTATTTATATTGCTAGAGGAGGCTTTGTAAAGTATATTCAGCTAAACGGCCTGAATGAAAAATTGTTTCTTGGGATATTGAAAATCAAGAATGGGAAGGGTTCCCATATATAATAAACCAGTCCAATCCTTCAGTTGATGGATATTTAGCTTGGGTTAAAAAGCAAAAGAATCCACTCTATCAATTAAATATGTACAAGTAAGATAAAAATTAATTTGTATTTATTTTTGTATTTGTTAAATAATTTATCATTTTTCATTAATTTATTTTATACCAAAGAAATTTATTTTCGTTAAATTTTTTATCCATTTAATTTTTCAATTTTTTATTAAAACAATTATTTTCTAATATTATTATAAATATTAATAGTTATTTTATTATCTCCAAGCGATTAGTAATTATCGGACAGCCGTCACACCAATAATCCTTTTTAAAAGTGATGTACAAAGGGCATTTTCTCCAATTTTGTCTGCACGTCATCATCCAATTTATCGCCTGATAGAAATTGCAGACGAAGAATAATTGATAAAGCTTCATCCAAATATACGAGATTCTGGTAGAAAAAAATAGTGTATTAGTTTCAAGATCATATCGACATTAGGGATTAGATGCGTATTTGGAAGTGGTGAACAAAGCATTAAATACGCCGATACCTCCTGTACCAAAGACGTGTCATAAAAAGTTTCTCCGGATATAATTTAAAAATTGAGGATATCTAAATTTCGTATGCTAACTATTTGGTTTTTCCTATTTTCTTTCATTTTTTGGATTATCTCTTTTTATTACTTTATTTAAGCTTTTGTGAGTAATTTTTTTACTTCATTGTTTTTTGAAATTTTTTCAAAAATTGGATTTGAAATTTTGCAGTTGCGTAACAATTTATTTAAAGTAATTGGACATAATGATCATATTCACCATCCTGATGCAATTATGGAATGTCAAGATATCGGGCTTATCTAAGAAAGCTTGATCTTCTTTATCGATACAATGAGTACAAAAACCAGTTTTGAAAGTCTAGATAGAGAATTTAAATTAAGCGATCAATTGAAAAATTTTAGTTATTTGGCAAAGGAAATTCACGAAAAGAAAAATCCAGTTCCTCCATTTCGTCCCATTCCAATAATAACTCAAGCAGAATCAATGGCCCAAGAAAATGAATCAAAAATGAAATTTTATACGAAAAATAAAATATCTTTTAGAACAAGCTAATGAAAGTGATTGTAATAAGTAGCGTGAAATAGGGTCTAAAAAGTGAAATGAATTGCTAAATATATTGCGGGAGGTACTAAATTTGCAAAGCGAAAATGATATGCTTGATAATGTTTAAAATAAAGAAAGAATTATAGATTAATCGTATAATGGAATAATGGTTTAAAAAAAAACAAAGAAATTTTTTTTTTTTTTTTCAAAAATAGTTACTTTATTACATAAAAAATAGTTGCTTTATCACATAAAAAATAAAAAAATATTAACGTAAACCAATTAGAACGACATGATCGACAATTTACCGTAGTAACACCACCAATTTTATTTCACCCCACGTGACCATTGATATTTAAGGGGTTGTGAAAAAAAATAATTTTGGAAGGCAAAAAAAAAAAAAACTAAGTCCCTCAGATAAATATAAACAGTGAAAACGCGGTGGGGTGTGATGCCGGTGATGAATATTATTAGGTCACGTGGGGGTGAAAAATTTAGTGGGGAAGTGTTGATCGACACGCAAGGTCACGTGATTAAAGCATATGCATAATTTGCATAATCTAATAACTATACTGTATATAATCCGAAATACCTTTTTTAGTAGTTTTACAATATATAAAGTATTATGAAAACTACTAAGGTACATCTACCTTTTTAGTCGTTTGTACCCTACTTTTAGCCACACGGCTCTATTTAAACCCTCCCCTCCTAGTTGTGAAATTCTTTTTTATCAGCTTAAGCTTATTTTCTTATTCTTGATTCCTGGTATATATAATCTCTTGGTAATATATCAAAATAAAAAATAAATAAAATTTAAAAAATTTGTTTAAGAAAAATGGATTCAAATAACCAAACATCTCAAGATTATTCTGATTTATCAACGTATCAAACTGTAAATAGCTCCACACCTTTACATAATAATAATAATAACAATAACCAACAAACTTCCATTAACAATACAGGAATATCTAATACCTTCATTATTAATACTTTGACTCCCACACTTCAAAACGATACATTTGAATTTTACTTTCCTTTACAAAATGATACACGTATTTATTACGTTACATATACTGAACTACATCCATTAGAAAATGCGCGGCTTTTGAATAATAACATTAATTTATCTCGTATTCCTTACCAACAGCTTCCACATCATTATGATATTCAATCTTTGATTCGACAACTGATTCAGCAACAAGTCCAACAACCCGTTTATCAACAAAATAATGTTCAAGAACAATTTATTGATACTACAATTCAACCTACTTCTCAAGTATATTCAGACAATAACGCTTATAATAATGCAGCTTCAAATTCAGTAAGCGGAACTGTTTCTGATAATACTCAAGATACAGAATTTCAGAATTCTTACTAAAGAAATTCGGTTAGTTGCTAGATAAGCTAAAGTGATACTTTCCACTTTTTTTCTGTTTATTTTTTCGGGGTTATTTTTTATTTATTTCGAAAATAATTCAAATGTTATAAGCAATACTTTTATTTATTATATATATATTTTTTTTTGAGCGAAAATGTTTATTTTATTATATTTATTATTTATATATTTTTTGTGTTGAATTGTTGATATTTAAACTGAAATAAAATATCTTTTTTTTTTAACTAAAAAAATTTACGTATTGTGTGTAAAGTATACGTAAAGTTAGAAACACTAATGACAATCATTTCGCTTAAAAAATAGGATGAAAATTTCGACGTAAAAATGACAAAATAATGGTCAATTAATGTTCCAACATCTGAAATGTTCACGATTTATCGGGGACTATATATGATGCTAATCAACATGATAAATTATTGTTTGCAATATTTACAGTGTTAACGTCACTTCAATATACCATACGATATTAAAAAATTGTAAACTAAAATTTTTGACTATTATCTTTCTGAAATTTAACCTTTTCGTACGTATACTAGGTCAAAAAATTAATGTCACCTTCTATATTCTGGCTTTTAGTAATTTATTTAATCAATAAATTTAAAATAAATGGATAAGTAATACATACTCTATCACTTATTTTTAGAGAAATACTAGGTTGAAATGAAATTTTAAATTATAATGAAAGAAACTAAAATTTCTTTTATAATATTATAACATTTAAAATCAAAAAATATGTAACCAAATTATTTTGCTATTTTGATATAGATAAAAAATGTATCATATTATTAAGTATAAATAAAAATGATTAAATAAATAAATAAATAAATAAAGCATAATAGCTCAACTAAAACCAAATAAATGCTTAAGAACATCAAAAAACTTGAGAACTGTCTAAAGTTAACGTTAAAGTAAAATAGAAAATGAAAAATAAAAGAAAGAGATCAACGGTATATATTAGTATTTTCAAGTGATTTTTTACTAGTGGAAAATCTCCGCAGCCAAGTTTCCACCATCTAAAAAAAAGCCGGATCGGCAAAATACGCAACAACCAATAAATTTTTTTTAATTTTTAATGCAGGGGTCAAGATATTTGTGACACAATTTATGTCAGCACAAAGTTTAGTAAACGAGAATTATTCCAATACGCAAAAATTTAGATTATCACTTCGGATATAAATACGGATAAAGACTAATTTTGGTAATTATCAAATGAAAATTATGTTTACAAAGTTCAATATCCTTTTTTTAACTGATTTTGGTATGGGAGTAAAATATTTGCCGTATTTTTATACCGTTAATCAAGAACATTCATTGCAAGGAAGCACATAGTAGTACAAAAAACTATTGATAAACTTTTACCTTCTTGACCATTTTATGGGTGAGCAAATAATATGATGTAGCACAAAAAATAGGAGTTGCATATTAACTTAATAGGATTCAATCGCTTGTCTAACATACCACCAGTCTTTATTGAGTGGTCCAATAATTCGGTATTTTCCGAGCATAATGAACATAGTAAGTAAATTTACTATTGTGTCGACTAATTTTTGTCATCATGGCGGATTTATAAAATACCCAAAATTTGGCCGTCATGTCAAATTAAATAAATAATTGACGTCACCAAATTTCTATTTAAGTCCCAAATTTATTAGTGAACAGTCAAAAATGAGCTTTTTTGTACCCCAAATCTTGCGTCTAACCAATTTTCCAGTTACCTAACCAATTTTTCCAGTGTTTAAGGCGGGTCATTATTTGACATTTTTTAGAAAATAGCTTAATTAGTATCATGTTCCGTAAGTCAATTTTAATTCCCGAGGGCGCAGCACTGCTTTAGTCGATCATTTCGTTTTTATCCCGAGGTTTTTGCCAAATTTCATAAATCCGCCGCAATGTTGTAAATATTTAACCTCAATTAGCCATAAAACAAAAAGGCGTAATCAAATATACTCTAAATTAAGAAACCATATATCTGATTTTATTATCGTTTCTTTTATTTCAAAGGGCTAAAGAAATCATATGTCGAGCGAACGCTCATCTCGTTAACAATTGTTTTCGCCGCTGTATTAAATATGAAATATATATTTTATATTTTCTTTTTAAATCTGACTAAAAAAATTATATTTTATCTTGGCTTAAGAAGTAAATTAAGCCTGAATTAAAACTTTAAGAATAAAATCTTTGTTATGATTATATCGGTATAACGGAATTCTTTATATGTCGTGTCGAAAATCCGCTATAAATATCGTTTTTACGATCATTATAAAAATTTACCGATTATTTGTCATAGTAATACCGTATATTATTTAAAAATTCCAGATAAAATTATTTTCAGTAAATATATACTTTAAATACTGTATGTCTCATAAATATGATTCAAATATTTTATCATGATTAATTAAAGGAACAGAAACAGTAAAAGACAAAGCAATAATAATATAGTAATTTAACATCACTATAAAAATGGAAGTTTAAGAAGAAATTTTTTAATAAATCTGAAAGAATACATATATTTACGTGGATATCAATATACAAAAGCAACAGATATTTATTTACTCATTTGGAATTAAAAAATTCCTTACGATGATATTCCTCATGATGAATTTTTGGAAATTTCTAAAGATGTACCAAAATTATTTGCAGAATAGATTATAAGATGTTAGGTTGCTAAAATAGAAAAAAGAACAATATGGAAATAGCATAATGAAATTAAAAATAGTGAAAATATCAAAATATTGAAATTTATTTTCAAATAAAAAGAATAAAAAAGTTTAATAACAGGTAGGTCCAAACATATATAGTATATATACTGTACATTGCTAGTCGCAAATGCTTAATGAATTATGATTATTGCGTAAAGATTACATCAAATAGTTGTATAATAATCAAAATATACATCTCTTACCACCATAATTAATCAGTTATCACATTATTAAACGAAAATATATTAATTAAATCAAAGTTAATTATAAAAGGCGAATACAACCCAATAAAATCGTGTAATCACGATACAAATAAAAAATAAATAGGTTTTGTATGATTTTTTTAGTTAAAATAATAGATTTATTCAAAGAACGCAAAATATATTTATTTCGATTATATCACAGCACCAAATCTAACCAAAAAGGTTAAAGGACGAAAAAAAATAGTAAGAGGATAAAAATAAAAAAGAAAAAGGAAAAAAAGCGCTTACAGTAGCACCGCATCGACCTGATTCGGTTTTTTTTAAAAAAAATAATATCAAAAAAAATTTCGATTTAAAAAAAATCCTAAAAAAAAAAACTTTTTATCAAAATCAACGTTCGGATAGCTGCGGTGATAACGATCTGCCAAATCACACATTCCATTTTTAAATTCCGAAGAACAAACCTACAATTGAATAATCATACCTGATAGTAGTTTATACATCAACAATCTTACGTCCATCTTTAAACATCCAACCAGCTTAATTATTGTTTCGTTTATAAATGTATCAAATGACATAGTGCTAATATCGTTATCAAAAAAAGTATCATCCTCGCTATCTTCTTAATCAGCACCATCATCATAATCCTCGAAATCACTGCTGAAGATCCGAAACTTGTGTAAGCTGTGAAGCTGTTTGATATCACATAGTGAGTTTACAATCATACCTCAATATGGACTTATGTCGGCACAGTTTAGGTACGTGATTGATCTTGTTCGTGACGAGGAGGAAGAATAACTGGAAAATAATCCTCCATTGTTTTCCGCTTGGTAGGTACACATCTATCAATGTCATCCTTAGGATAGAGAATACAAAATGAGTACACCGTTTTTAGTCAATATCATCCACAATTTTATTCATACCCAGAGTCCCGTCAATCCTCTTCATAATGCCAGTTACTTGTTCCAGCCTGTAAATGTGTAAATTAAATAACAGAAAAACATTGCAACTCTCTGCCAATAGCATCTCCTTTATCTTTGTTTCCATTTCAGCATCGAAGGCTAATTGTGGCTCGATTCTATCCCAGAATAGCTTTGAATCCATAACACTTGTACGATGACCACTTTCAATATATTAGTCTTGGCCGCAAAGAAGTTTTTTAATATATTAGTATTATATGTGGATCACAGCGAACACGAAGATCATCAAAGAGACGACACGAAAGCTTCTCTTCTAGTCGTAGGGAGTACTGCAAACCGTTGTTTAAAGCCCTCAGCAATAAACATTACTGGCCTTGAATTTTTATCCAAAAGAGTAGCATAATTCTTTGTTTCTAGTGAGCCGCCTTTCATAAGATAATCGAGATCTCCTAAGTATAAAGGCTTCCTTCTGGAACGAGCTGGTAAGTCCTTTTCTTTCTGGAAATACTCGTAAAACTCAGAAATTTTCCATTTTTCAGGTCGTATATTGATAAAATATGAGCTGGTAAGGTGTTTGAAAATTAAAAGAGTTTATGTAAAAGTATCCCGTTTATCAGATCATGATCCCGAAATCACATGATTCTGATCGTAACAGTTTTTAAAAAAAAATTGATGCAAATGGATGAAACTTTATTAATGATATTCTAGAGAAGCGAACGAAATAATGATGCATGCTATCAAAGAGGGAAGGAGTATGCGGATCCTAGGCTATTTAATGCGAGTCCGCATCACATTATTTCTTAGGTTTCTTATAATTTCTACAACTGACTTGTTTCTATATATTGATTCTTACTCAAAGCACTTTTTTTACACTAGATTTTCGAAATAAATAATCCCATCATATCTACGGAATGTTCTTCTATCTATATCACCCACCCCCACCCACATATGTCATATAAAGTTCTGTAAGAGAACCTTTACGAGGTGAAGTAATTTCGAACATACAGTATAAATTTAGGCGGAAAATTTATTTGATATACTACGCCAGATTTCGTGGCATGTGATCGATTTGCGAAGCCACAAAATAACACTGCGCCGATGAGTCACATGTTAACGATCACGATTTTCACAACGATCAAATGTGAAAATCAAGAATTATCCGATTTGACTTTGTACATCTTTAAAGCAGGAAAAAAATGATTAGATTCGTGATGATGTTCTTCTAGAATCAAGCCGAGAAATAAATCATCATATCTCAGAATATACTTGTTTGATTGATTGCCGATATTAATGATGAGAATAAAAGTAAGTTTGAATATTTCGCTTGATTATTTGCCTATTATTTTCGCAAGGCAGATAAAAGGATTTACTAATTGCCACACCCTCTTTTATATGATTTCCAGCAGCTCAAGAATCGAATTTGGAATAAATCTTTGGGGAATTATGATGGCATCACGGAAAATCAGATCAACGGATTCGCTACAAGACATAATAAAAAATCTTGATCGTTAATCAATATGGGAATCGTGCCTCTTGGACCATCAAAGGAGTCTTTTTTTTTTTATTATTATTATTACATGGGAAAAGTTCGAGAATATTACGCGTCTAAAAGATGCTACGTTAAGTTCTAATTTAGCTTTTAGATACAAAGTTCGATATTATATCTTTCGAAAGAAGAACAGCAAGTTCATGAAAGACAAACTGAAATTGTTCATATGAACAGAAGTTGTATTTAGTAACATTGTTTAAAAAATGAAAGATAAGTCGTAATGATTTTGAATTAATAATAAGTATTATAAAGTTCGAATAAAAACATCATCTTCCTCTTATATCACGTAGCTTATAACATTTGTTTGTTAACTATTCGATTAGATTAGCCTGTATATTTAATTAAAAAGTATTCACAACAAAATAACCAAAATAATTATAGTAAATTGGTAAGTACAATAAATTTATTTATTTAATTACAAATTGTAACTTTGGACATGATTATAATACAAAATAAAAAAAAAATGGTAAATATAGATACATTTGAAGAAGAAAAGAAAATTGATAGTTCTATAATGGTTAAAGATCAAAACTATTAATATTAATAATAAGAATACCAATTTAATTTTCTCTCTATATGAGGTTCTCTTATTAGATAACTATCAAAAAAATTTAATAATATTTGTTCTTTTTGTCATCCTTCTTGTCATCCTTCTTGTCATCGTATCCGTATCCGTATTTTTCATCGTAGTAGTCCTTCTTTTTGTCATCGTATCCGTATCCGTATTCTTCATCGTAGTAGTCCTTCTTTTTGTCTTTTCCATCGGCTACTGCACTACGTTTGTAATA
>QZLH01000287.1:100718-112181 GCA_003833135.1 Oehlia diaphana | reverse complement strand
GATTTGGCTAAAAATTGATGGATTTATACATGTAAGGACACCCACATTTAAGATTGCAAAATTACTCACTCATTCTTATCTGAATCACGAATTAATATATTTTTTGCCAGAAGCAAGAAATTTATAAATATCAAATATGATAGCCGGCTTGAAATCCAATCTAGTTTGATTGGCTGTCGGGTCATGTGTACGTTCACGTTGTTCCGATAATGAAATTTTATTGCTTATTAATACCGTAAACTGCCTAAGTAACACTTTAACAATTCCGCAATTGGCCTGCATTACGGCATTATGCACAATACTTCACCAACTTGAAAAAACTGTCCTTCAGATTTATATAAATAGTGGAAGATGTGACACTTGTGATGATTTAAAAGTATGTTTTTTTAATAATATTCTTTTTTTTTTTTGTCTTTTTTTAGACCGGATCTTTTTTTTTTCTAGTATTATTTTTTTTCGGTCTCTTTTTGTTAGACCGAATTAAAACAAAGATTTCTTTCTAATTTCTTTAAAACTGAATTTCTGATATTTTTATTCCGATTTTTTCTCTTCACAATGACTGAATCTTTACTAATATCTTTTTTTTATATAATTTTTATTTACTTTTATACATATTTTTTTTATTAACTTATATATGTATGTATAGGTATATTATCCTCATTATTTATTTCGAGATCAGTGATCGGATCGATTGGATAGACGCTGCGGTCATATGGTAAACGTGGTTTTTTATTTTTTTTTTCCATTTTTTCTTTTTTTCGTTCTTCCACCTTCTGGATTTGGATCGGTGATATAATCAAAGTAAAATATTTCTTTATTAAATAAACATGCTTTGTATGATTTTTTTTTAGTTAGAATAATTATATTTTTTTATTAAAATAAAAGAACGGGTCAATATTATATAAGATCTAATTTATCCAATTTAACTAAATTTTGTTGTTATATTGGTTTAAACGCAACAGACTACAGCTAGTCTAAATTAAAAGCTTTGATTTCTGATGAGTAAATTTCTAGTGTTGCATTTTGGTAAAATTAATTAAAATATATAAATCGAGCATTAAACTAAATAAGAAACGTAATGAATGAATGTAATTATTATACATTTTGACGTTATTTCAATATTGTTCTAACGGAAATAAGGAAAATAGGACAATACAAAGTAATAAAATAAGTTCTCATGTCCGATCGGGTCAATTTTTATAAAAATTGAAAAAAATTATGTATTATTACTATACCTGGTGTGAATTTTAAAAAAAGAATTTCATATGAATTTTAATATGAAACGAGTGTTCATGTTTAGAGTAGCATAGTGCCGATATGCTGGTATTTTGTATTTGTGTAAGATTTAACTTTTTAAATTTAAAACAAATTAATGATGATATGATTAGTCAATTATTTTTATTTTTAAGAGAAAACAAAATTTATTTTTTAAATTAATTTTGATGATTTTTTAATGTAAAATAGTTTATTATGTATTTATAAGAAATTATACATTTTTTTTTTAAAAAAAAAAAAAATTAAACAAATTTAAACAATGAACTATATTTGAATTAATTATTGGGATTAATAATTACTAATATAATAAAATTACTGTACATAGTACATATAAAGTCTTAAGAGATACTGTATGTTTTGAAAAAAATCATTCATTTATTTTTTCAGAAAAAATTTATATGAGTTTTTAACTAAAAAAATTTTTACCAGTACTTTTTTTTTTTTATAAAAAATAGGGTTAAAAACCTTGATTAATATAATTTTCCGCTCTTTTATTGAGAGAAAAAATAAATTTTATTTTTCAATTTTTTTTTTTCATTTTTTTTGTTATAAGGATTATGAGATTTTTTTTATTTTAATATATCTTGTATTTTAAAAAAAAGATATATGATTGGTCTATTTTTTTTAAAGGATACAAAATTTATTTTTTTATGTTAATTTTTTAGTATAGAATAGACATTATGAATTTACAAGAAATATGGATTTCTGGTCATAAGGTAAAGTGACTTTTTTCTATTATCGTATGTGACGTAGCAGATTATTGAAAAAAAAAATACTGTATTACTATTACTAACATCAACCCGATTGGTTCGCACCGGGATTGAACAAAAATAATTTTTTTCAATTTATTAATTTATCATAATTTTAGTTGATATCGTCCAATAAAAATGGTCACATTAAAATACATTTTAACGAAAAATAGTGATATAGCCGAGGAAAATGATCGGCGTTCATTACACTATTCTACCGATCCAAATTATTTTAACATGACATAGAAATTCGTAATAAATTTGACAGTAACATGCTACACGTTACACAATTCAAATTAATTTATACAGGTTAATCTAAAATATCACCAAATTATTAATTATATAAATTATTTAATTACATAGATTTATTTAATATAGAGATTGTTTACTATAATATAACGCACTTACTGTATTAATTTAATAAATTGTTGTATTGTTGTAATTTTGTTCAATATACTAAATAATTTATTAAATGCACATAATGCAGGAGAAATCGATCACGTGATAACTGCTAGATTTGTACTAGCTAGTTTTTGTATTACTAATCATTATATAAATATGGACTACAATTAAACCTTATACTCCTTATACTCCTTATACTCTTTTCAGTTCAAACTTTTAAAAAATTTAAAAATTTAATTTTTAAAAAATGGCTTCAATATTTCATTCCGGTCTTTCAAAAGATCTTTCTTCAATATTAAATGATGCAGATGATTTTAATGTTATTATTCAAGTTGGTGTAAAAAACAATATAAAAGAATATAGAGCACATTCGGTAATTTTACGTGCTCGTTCTGCATATTTTAAAAGTGCACTCTCAACTGATTGGATAACAAAAAAGAATGGTATGATCTTATATAATAAACCAAATATTACTCCAATAATTTTCGATATACTTTTAAAGTAAGTTACATTTTAATTTTATATTTACTTCAAATTTATTTCGGTTAGTTTTTTAAAAATTTAAAATTATTCTCTTTTTAAGATATATTTATACAGGTGAACTTGACTTGAAAGAGTATCAAGATGAAGATATTCTTGAACTTTTAGTTGCATCTGATGAATTACTTCTTGAAGAATTATTTGATCATGTTCAAGATTATTTAATTAAAAATCGAACAACTTGGATTCAGAAAAAAAATTTTGATCTCGTCCTTAATACTGCCTTTAAACTTATGAACTGTAGAAAATTACAAGATTTTTGTCTTAAATTTATTTGTATAGATCCACAACCATTTATTACTTCAGAAAACTTTCTTTCTTTAGATAAAGATATTCTTTATAATTTACTTGAACGGGAAGACTTGCAAATTGATGAAATTGTTCTATGGGATTGTTTAATTAAATGGGGTATTAAACAAACTCCTGGAATTATTAATAATGATATAGACAAATGGAATAATAAGAATTATGAGGCATTAAAGAAAACTTTAGGTAAATTTATACCTCTTATTCGGTTCGTGGAAATTTCTCCTCCTCAATATTATGATAAGGTTAGACCTTATAAAGCTATTATTCCCAATCATATCTTTAAAGAAGTTGAAGAATTTCATTTTAAAGGTACTTTACAAAAAGCAATCATTTTACCTCCACGAGTTGGAAAAATTAAATTTGAATCGACAATTATTAAAAAAAAACTTATATCT
Organism: Oehlia diaphana; assembly: GCA_003833135.1. Taxonomy (NCBI): domain Eukaryota; kingdom Fungi; phylum Glomeromycota; class Glomeromycetes; order Glomerales; family Glomeraceae; genus Oehlia; species Oehlia diaphana. The sequence continues at coordinate 108,511 of QZLH01000287.1, read as the reverse complement.
ATAATAATCAATTGGATCAATAAAAGAGATGCAAAGGCTATTCCTGATAAAAATGATTTATCATATAATTTTAACCTTATTTATCAAGGTAGTAAAGATGAAATCAATAATCAATCATTTATAAATAATTGTAGTATGAAGGAACCGATATTGGTTTTAATTAAATGTAAAAATTCACGAAAAATATTTGGTGGTTATACACCGGCTGGATTTTATCGTATTTCTAAAAAACGTTTTAATAGAAATGAAAATAATCAAATTATTTCATCATTAGATAGTTTTATTTTTTCTTTTGAAAATAATAATGATACTCGAAATATGAGATTAAGTCATGTAAAATCACATATTTATTATATTTATAATAATAATTATGGTGATTTTGGATTTAATTTTGGGGAACGTAGTTTATATATGCAAGATAATAATTTATATGTTAATTATGATTTTCGTTATGGACGTAAAATAAAATTCGTTAATACATATATAATCGAGGAAATAGAAGCTTTTAAAGTAGTAGAGAACAAGATCAATAATTATGATATGATGAAAGAGATGTTTTACGGAATACAGAATTAAATTTCAATAAAATTTGACAAAAATAAGTTAGCTATCATTAATATAAATATAATGCAATTAATGCATGATAATGAGCCGTTTAATTAATTATATAAAATTGTTAATGAGGTTATAAATATACGTCTTGCATAAAAATTGGTACTTTAAGAATTACTCCTTTAATACGACAATTATAAAGTGGAAGTTGGACTAATAGTAATTATAATTATAGTATTGACAAATTTATTTAGTACGCTCAGACATTGAACTACAATATGATTGATTAGGATTTACAAATGTTTTTATAAAATTACCTGAAGTTAGATTTTTAACATTGTACCGTTAAATATACCCCTGCATTTATAACCTTTTTGAGCGGATAAAGGAATAATTACGTTATTTTTTCACAATAAAGTCCTTGAATCCCTATAAAAAATTTTTATCCAAATATTTCCGTTGCTTTCGTAAAATAATCCGTGAAAATGATACATTCACGGATATCCATGTTCAGAGAGTTGAAAATTTCCATGTTTTAAGGCTATAAATTCTATGAAAATGATACATTCACGGGAAAACATTGAAATATACAGTAAATTCCTATTTTATTTATCGAGATATTTTTGAATTGGATCAATATTACTGTAGTTCATGTAATAATAAATATGTCCTAACGGGAAAATGACGCATCCGATTATTTAAACTATTTATTTTACCTATAAAACTTGAACAAAAAAAAAAAAAAAACAAATTGAGAGTTTTTTTTTAATATAATAAATTATTGTGCTTTGAAATACGTGGTCAAATCTTTATCAATCATCTGCTATCATTGGTTAATAATTGTGATATTAATCGTTACAAAGCACAATAACTTATAATTATTACAAATAATTCAACAAAGTCTACGTGAAGTCGTGGAGTCGTAGGGGAAGAGGACAATTGACCACGTGATTAAAGCTTACTAAACAATACATAAATATTGCCGATGATTAAACTTTATATACTTTTCAGTATAAACTCTGATTTTTTTAAAATGACTTCAATATTTTATTCCGGTCTTTCAAAAGATTTTTCTTCAATATTAGACGATGCAGATGATTTTAACGTTATTATTATTAAAGTTGGCGAAATTAACAATATAAAAGAATTTAAAGCACATTCGAATATTAGTAACTCAACCGATTGGGTAGTAAATAATAAATTTATAATGTATAATATTATAGAAAAAAATTATTTAACGAAATAAACTTTGATTAAAAAAAAAGTTAAGAGTTCATAATTGTTCAAAAAAAAGTCTAAGAAATTTTTTAATGTTATCATAATTATTAATTGATCCAATGATCCGTATAATTAATTCATGTATACTACAACTGAAGTCTACAACAGTTATGGAAATCAATAAATATATATGTTGTATAAAGATTGACTTTAAAGTAGCTTAACGTTAATATCTTTATCCGGGCAAATTTTATCAAAAACTATTCCCTAGTATTCGGTAATTCCTTTTACAATTGAGTCTACTTGCCTAGCTGAGTTTAGTATGATGTCAGCTGAGTTCAGTATAGCGTGATTTTGCCTTGATTCCACATAATTATGAACTGCAAAACTCAGTATTTTTTGCTGAGTATACATATCAAATTTTCGAATACTCAGATAAATATCATATCATACTATACAGTATAACAAATATTGAAATATCCAAGAATATATCCGAAAAAACTATTCTTGAAATATTTGAAAAAATGTTTAGTTATAAAAATTATACAAATTTTTTAAATTTGTTTAAAGATTTTATTTATTTAATTATTTATTCATTTTTTAATTTGAAATATTAGTTTATATTACGCTATATTAAGCATTTATTGCTAATATAAATACATATTCGAAAAGACTATTAAATTGTTTCAATTGCTAATACAAAAAAAAGAAATCTTTCAAAGTGCAAAGAATGCATGCAAATGTATAATATATGCAGTATTATAGTATAAATAGTAAGATATAAATGCCGAATGCTTGATGATTTATATTTAAGTATTTATCACGTCTAATGAAAATAAAGACTTATTCCATAAATCCTAATTCTCGCTTGGATTTAAGAAGTTCCAACCTCTCTTTCTCAAGTTCTAATTTTTCCTTTTCAAGTTTCAGCTCTTTTTCCTCTAATTCTAATTTTTTTTCCTTTTAAGAAATCATTTGTTTTTCTTTTTCAAGATCATCAATTACGTGAGTTTTGGTGACTTCCTGGATTATTTCCTTTTGGTGTAGTGAATGATTCAACTTTATTAGAAGATTGACCTCTTTTCACTATTAAGACAAAATAAAATTAAATAAAATAAAATAAAAAATTTTTTTTGCCAATTTTTTAAATAATACTGACTAGATCTACACATTGCTTGCTTTTCTCGCATTACTACTCCATGATCCTTTCCAGTTTTTCTAATACCATATTGATCTTGAGTTAGGCATGTCACAAAATTTCTTAATTTCTTTCATCATATTTTTAGCTCTAAATAAAATAAAATATAAATTGAATACAAATAAATAAATAGATAATTAGATAATTAATATTTTACCTTAAAATTGCAACTTCAAGCGATAATGATTTGCCATCCCGATTTTCATTTACATGGCATGATTCAGCCACATTAGTATTATCTAGTGACTTGTACCAGGTATCTTCACTGATGAAGGAATATAAAATGTTTAGTGATGCTCGTACCCAAGAAATAGTATAAAATAAAATCCAATCTAAAAAAAATAAAACTTTTTATTAATTATTGTAATTAATAAATAAACTGTATAAAATCAATACAAACCATTTATATTTGGTTCTTGTGAGTTTTTTAATTCTTGAATAATTTCTTCAACTCTTTCAATAGTATTTGCATTAAGGTATTCATATATTAACTGCTTAACATTCATCAGGAGATTAAATTGTGCGATTATATATGTAGATTTATCAAATATGTGTAATACCCAAAAATCTACACCATAAAAAAGAGTGTAAATACACAATTATGTGTAATCTACACCTTAAAACATAGTTTCAGTAATCTTCGTCTTAAAACTTTACATAAAATCCCATAAACAGGTATTTTCAATATTTTGCAATTTTAAAAAAAAGTGTGAATGTCACAATTTCATGTAGTTTACACATGAAAATAAAGTTTCAGTAATTTTCATTTGCAAGAGTTTATGTAAAATCATATAAATGAGTATTTTAAGTTATTCACACTTTAAAAAAATTGTGTAAATACAATTTTGAGTAATTTACATGTAAATATATTGATCAAAATACTCTTAATATTTTGTATTTTAAAAAATTACATGTATTTTATATAAATGGAAAATTTCGGCAATTTACACTTTAAAAAATTGTGTAAATGCACGATTTTATGTAATTCAAACCTAATTTTTATTATATAAATTAGTATAAATATAAAATATAATATGTAAGATTAAAAAAAAAGTTAAATAGTGTAGTGGTTAGGTTGCGAGCTATGACATACTAGTGATATAACTAAGGTATTCAGTTCGGTTCTTAAGGTATGCAAAATAAATTGTAATTAATTTTGTTAAAAATACGGAATTTTTGTTATTAAAAAAATGTGTGAATTTTCATTATTAAGTAATATTCGCAAATTTGCAGCTTCGTACTGTATATACCCGTAGGTGGTGTGATTCAACGTGTTGTTTTATATGTGTATAGTTTCGCAAATTCACATCCTATTTAAACTCCTGATGTTGTTTGGATATTTATTATTTTTAATATTTCTAAAAAAGCAAAAAAAATTATAAGTGGTAAATATTTATAATAAGATCTTATAAATTTAATGTTATAAATTATGAATTTACTTACCTATTATAGTGAATTCGACAACTTTTAAATATATGGGTCAGATGTTCTTCCCAAGTAAGATTTGGATACAATCTATTAAGTGCAAGACCCAATCCTTTAGCCTGGGCTCGATCCAGATCTCCAAGAATGCATTTCCACCCAGTGTTATCGATATGGAAAATTTTTGGATTAGACCCCGTTAATTGATAAATCCAATTAAAAAGTAAACTAAACATGCGCTCGTAAGATGTAGCATTAGTAATATTTGTAAATACACGTGCGTATGTTAATGCTAATTAAATTAATTTGTTAATTAACCATAAAAAATATATATAATAAAATATAAATGAAAACTTAATTACCAATTTTATAGCATTCATTATAACAATTCACTTCAAATTCGTTAATATCTCCCTGAACTCTTTTAAAAGTTAAGTCAATTTCAAAGTAGTCAAGAGATACCCAGGCTTTAGCTTGTTTTTCAGACATACAAATTACTATAATTTGGCCATCTGTAAATACACCTAGAAAATTTTTTAAACATTAGTATTGCTATTATAGTAATAATACAGGTTTAATACATATGCTGTACCTGCTTGTTGAACATAATCTTTATATTCTTCCTTGCCTTTCCATATATCATATGTTAGGCCAAAAATACCTTGTCCATAAGGATTGTGTTCTTTTTGTACTTTTGATATTAAACGTCTTAATTTATCTATATCATTGAGCGATACATGAACTTGTGAAAGATAATCTGTGCTAAATGTAGTTTTTATAAGGTTACCTATAAATATTTACAATGATTAGAAATTATTTTATAATTTAAATTATTTAAAGAATTTAAAAATTACTTTACTTACTAGATATTAATTTTCTTGGAGAAATATCAATCAAATCCTCATGTGCAGTTTCAATCATAGCTTTTAATTTATGTGTAACTTCTTGAGGTGTTCTTCCCGGAGGAGGTGGTGGATGGGCGTGAATGCCTTTCATCATGATGTTGGACTAACTGAAACCTTATGTTTACTGAATAGAAATATTTAATAAGCATCAAAATTTTATATTTATTAAGCAATAAATGCTTAAAATATTAAATAAGTATTAAATTTTAATATTTACTAACCATTTAATTTTTTAAGCATTTTATTAGTATTTTAAGTAAATATTTAAATGCATTTTACCAACATACCTTATATTTATTAAGCGTTAATAATAAATATTAATAAATTACTTTGACCAACATCATGATGTTACTAACTAAAATGACATATGGCGTTTTTTCCAAATCATATGGAATTAGTTTGTAAAAAATTACATTACAACCTTTTTTTAATAATTTTTCCTTCCTCCATTGCACCATTTGTATATTGATGTAAAAATCCTAGAAAATATAAATATAATTAAATTTTTTTAGACAACCTGTTTAAATTACAAAATATTAAAAAATATTAATTACCACATTTTGTGCTGTGAGATTTTGTTGATAATACAACGGAACAAGAATCTGCTTCATTTGCCAGATTAATCTAATAAATATTCATATATTAATTAATAACCTAAAAATATTAAAAGTATAAAATTGGTTTAAATGACTTACAGATTCTCTATTGAATAAATTACCAAGTAAAATTGGATCAATATCTTCCTTTAAATGTTGAAAAAAGTGCTTTCCTTTACCAGCTTCCTTTTCCCACCAGCGACTACAACCAATAAACCACATATCTGTAGCATTTGGATCATTATTTGATCTTTTTGAACTACAAAATCACCAAGACAACTACTATTATTATAAGGGCATTTTAATTCAAGTGTTGCAAGATATTTCCTATGTGAATAAATATTTCAGTATATTTTAGACTTTTAGTAGTTAATTGTTTTACCAATTAATAATAAAATACCTTACTTACGTATAAGTTTTAGCTTCTTTACTTTTTTGTAATCTAGCAATTTCATTATTATGTTGAGCAAGATCTTTATTCATATCTACTTCAGTATGGGTTGAGTTTTTTATTGAATCCTTCAAAAACATGCAATGCTTTACACCAGTACATGTTCTATAATATTTTTTACATTACAATTCAAATAAGGACTCCAAATTGGTTTTTCACCTCCACCCATTGGTTTTCCAGTCATATATTGTATCTATTATTATTTAAAATATTGAATATATTCCTTTAAATAATTTCTAATTTATTTCATAATTAGAATAATAACTGATATACACAGAATATTTTACATAGAGGGTTGAATCAGAACGTGTAAATTAAATCTTTTGGTACTTACATTTTCAAATGCTGGTTCATAAGAACCCAATTCTCTACGTTATAACAAACTGCGATACCTTCCAAAGATGTAGGTGGATATTCCATTGGAAAGATTGTATGTCGAATCTCATTTACTCTTAAGCATTCGGTTAATAAATAAATTTCATCATTTTTATTAAAATCAATAGTTTTATCCTAATAAATAAATAAATAAATAAATAAATAATCTTTAATTATCTTAATTCATTATATTTGTACCTTTATTTGGGTCTCAATAAATTCTAAATTATTATCATGAGTCAAGTCAATTATGTTATCTCCATTATCTTCGATCAAATCATAGACATCATCAAATTGCATTTTGGAATGAGGATGGAAATAAAGATAATATTATCAGTTTATAAACAGTAAAAAAACCAATACTATATTAACAAACCAAAATGGAAAAATTTAAAATGAGATTGATTTAAAGAGAAAATTTTATTGTGGTAGCAGACCATGGCTTTTTATATTATATATAGTAACACACATCAGCACATTAATACTGTAATGTTAGTGGTCAAATTTCGGATGATTTAAATTCAATTATGATGAAGTAAACTCTGCGCCAATCATAAGCTAATTAAAATACTATATTTTGTTACTATACTATAGAGTTTTGTAGTATTGCATAAAATTAGCATAATTATATAGTATTAACCAGTAAATTATACTCTGCATCCTCTGTAGACTCAATTGTGAAAATATATACTCCCTAGTATTTATACAAATCACAACAAATATAAAAGCTTAGCGTTTTAATCTGACACATCACTGTATGTAATAAATTATTGCACCATTTTTACTGTAAATAAGATTATGTATTAGGCATTTTAAAGTAAGAATTCCAATTTCCATTTTAGGGGACCCGTTAAAGCGGGTAGAATCACGTGATTTAAAATTATTATAATTTGATAAATTTTTTATAAACTAAAATTAAAGTGAACTTGAAAATCATTAAATAAGTGTATTTCGACCTGCTCCGCAAGTTTACTTAGGGAGAAAAAGTGGATTTTGAACAACGTTTTTGACATTACATATGAGCAAACGAATTTTGCTGATCATACCCAAAAAAGGGTAGATCAATTTTAACGAAA
>QZLH01000287.1:71255-100002 GCA_003833135.1 Oehlia diaphana | reverse complement strand
TTTGAACAACGTTTTTGACATTACATATGAGCAAACGAATTTTGCTGATCATACCCAAAAAAGGGTAGATCAATTTTAACGAAATTGAAAAAGTTGAATAAATCGAAAACGGTGTTCTAAACCTCATTGTGTGCTCTAAGTAAACTTGCAGAACAGGTCAAAATGCACTTAATATATGTTTATTTGGGAGGTTTTATATATAATAAAGAGTTTTATTTAAAAAAAAAAGAAAAATCTCTAAAGTCACGTGATTCTGCCCTGCTTTTTAACGGTCCCCCATTTTAGGAAATTATGTTACATGATGATTTAAAAAGGAAATGTAAAATCTATGTGTTAATTTTGGCCAAAATTATAATTACCGCAGATCAATTGTGATCATGTGCGTATGGCTGCGTATGTATTTGCAAATAGTTGTAAATAATAATTTTTAAAGTCCAAATAAAGTAAATAAAAAAGAAATTTTAAAGTCCATTATCATGCATTATACATGATATTTTGAACAAATATGGCATTTATTTTTTATGAAATACAGGATTAAATTACATTAAAATATCTTTCAAATAATCACATTGTTTGATTTTGGATAATTTTTCGTTCTACTACTCTAAAAGCTTCTATCTCGTCGATTATATATGTACCGGAGCACCCTAATTTACGATCATACTTAACATACAAATCATTATTTTGCACATATAAATTACAATCCCCAAAAATAAATTCAAAATAACAGAAATAATAGAAAAATTTATGATTATAGTAAACATGTGATTTTACACGACTTAATCTCATATTTTGCATATCGTCATCATTTTCAAAAGAAAAAATAAATTCATTTTGTGAAGGATTATTATTATTTTTATTAAATCCACTCGATGTATAACCACCAAATATTTTTCGTGAATTTTTACATTTAATTAAAACTAAAATTGGTTCTCCAGTTCTACATTTCTTTACAAATGATTGAATCTTGATTCTATCTTTGCCAATAAGGTTAAAATCATATGTTAAATCATTTTTATCAGGAATAATCTTTGCATCATTTTTATTGATCCAATTGATGATAATAGAAATAAGTTTTTTTTTAATAATATTAGATTCAAATTGAATTCTTCCAACTCGTGGAGGTAAAATGGTTGCTTTCTTTAAGGTACCTTTAAGATAAAATTCTTCAATTTCATCATAAATATGATTAGGAATAATAGCTTTGTAAGGTCGAACTTTAGTAGAATATTTAGAAGGAGAAATTTCCACGAATCGAATAAGAGGAATCAATTCATCTAAAGTTTTCTTTAATGCCTCATATTTCTCATTATTCCATTCGGTTCTATTATTATTCTTACTTCTCCAACTAGGAGTTTGTTTAATACCCCATTTAACTAAACTTTCCCAAATAATAATTTCATCGATCTGTAAGTCTTCCCGTTCAAGTAAACTATAGAGAATATCTTTATCTAACAAGAGGAAATTTTTGGAAGTAATATATAGGTGTGAATTTTTACAAATAGTATCAAGACAAAGATCTTGTAGTCTTTTGCAACTAACAAGTTTAAAAGCAGTATTAAAGAAGAAGTCAAAATTTTTTTCCTTGATCCAAGTTTTTCGCTTCTTAATCAAATAATCCTGAACATGCTCAAATAATTCTTCAAGAATTAGTTCATCAGATGCAACTAGAAGTTCAAATATATCTTTAATTAATAGATGTTTTTCTAAGTCAAGGTCACCTGTGTTGATATATCTTAAAAGAGAATAATTTAGAATTTTAATAAAATAATTAAATAAAATAAGTATAAAATTTCAATAATATAACTTACTTTAAAATCATATCAAAAACTTTTGGGGTAATATTTGGTTTTTCATATATAAACATACCATTCTTTTTTGTTACCCAATTATTTGAGAGTGCACCTTTAAAGTATTCAGAACGAGCACATAAAATTGCCGAATGTGCCCTAAATTCTTTTACATTGTTATTTTCACCAACTTGAATAATAACATTATAATTGTCTACATCATTTAATATTGAAGAAAAATCTTTTGAAAACCCGGAATGAAATATTGAAGTCATTTTTTAAAAATTAATTTACAGTTTGAACTGAAAAAGTGGATAAGGTATAATTAACTGTCCATATTTATATAGAATATTATATAATTTTAGTAGTACAAAAACTAGCAATCATCATGTGGTCGGTTTTTTTAGCTTTTTATGAATTTATGATATCATTATCCGATATTGTCCGCAGCCGCAGTCGGCCCATATAATCACCTTGATTTGTCGCAGTATCGCCCCAAGATTTCTAAGTAAAATTCCACCCCCACGTGTCCAGTGATGTTTATGGGGGCGTGAAAAATATTTTTTTCGCCACAAAAAAATTTTCGTCCCTAGAATACTTATGAAAAATGAAAACGGTAGGGTGTGACGCGGGGTGACATTTTATGCAGGTCACGTGGGGTGAAAAATCTTGGCTGGGGAAGATGATTTGTCGTACAAAACTCATTTGTGAACGTTTAATAATTACGTCATCTCAACTAAATAATAAGTAAGTTAATGCATTAATTGCATTATTTTTATGCATTTGCTTTCAATAATGGAATTCTAAATTTAAACATTCTTTTCCGTGCTGTACGATAAAAAAAAAATGCTTTTAAAATAAAAATAAATAAATTTCATAAAGTACAAATAATCGACACGAAAATCAACAGTTTTTAAAGTATTAATAGGTTTATGATATAACCGAAAATTTCATGTTATTTGCGTATTGAATCTATTAAATAACCATTTTTTTTGTTTTAACATGCAGTGAAATTATAAAGGTTTAAAACTTCAGGCTAAACTTCAAACTTGGTATGATTTTATATATTCATGTTTTTAAGCAATAACAAAATTTTATTATTATTGATAGTTTTAAAGTTAGGTAAATTTTATTGTTCAAAATCTGAAGGGCGAAACTCTTTTATTTCTAAATGTTCATTTATCGATTCCTTTAAAGGTATGTATCAAAAAAGCATATAAATACAATAAATGTAGACTACTAACCATGATCAATTTTTGGATAAATATTGATTTCTTTTTTAGATTATACTTCATTAGAACTAGGACTTGACATTGATATTGAAAGGTATTTCAATATTTATAATTTTCAAAATTTTGCAAGTTCAATAATTTAAAATCAATTTAATAATAGATCAAACGTACTTGGAACTAAGCGAAATATTGAAAAATTAAATATTAGTTCTCATGAAAATAATGGTAGATATCTTTTGACAAAAATTTTCTATATTCGTTTACATTTTTATTTATTTTATAATTTTAAATAGGAAAACGCATTAAATCTAAATAACAATAAAGTAATGAGAAGTGACGGAGAATTTGAAAAAAAATTTGAAAAGATTTTCACATTCTTCATGGTATTAATATTGATAATAAGAAAGATCATTAACTATTCATTTTTACATTTACTATAAACCTTTAATTATTGCAATAAAAACTGTGAATATTGTATTAGGTAGCATTATTTTTCAGTAAAATGACTTAGGTCATTATTGCATTTAGTATATTTATATTTATAATTTATTAGATATGAATGTTACTGCATCGAGCAGCAGCAATTTATTTAACTGTACAATTTATGCTCAAATAGCATTTTATTTTTTCGATCTTTCAAAAAATATTTTTAATATTAAATAATACTAGTTAATTAAATTAACGTTACTATTTATTTATCATCAATATTCTCTGCTAACGTCAAGTTTATTATAATATATAAAAGTCAAATATGCCAGTTAAAAAAACCTTTTGTTAGTAATTGAAGGATAATTGAAGGCAATGTTATAATAAATTTGAACTTAATCCACTTATTAAACTTTGAAAGTTTTAATAGGAAACGTTAAAAAAATTTAAAATTCAGTATTATATTTATTAACGAAAGGCCATGTCTGATATATTCTGTTTAAATGTACGATACATTCTTTGCAGTTATAAAAACACTCTTTAAAAATTTTGTATTTATCAATTATCACATAAATTTAAAATAATTTTGATCGGAAGCAATAAATTTATAAATACCAAAATAAAGTAAAATATCAGGGTACCTTAAAATCCAAATCTGGCTGTCGGATCATGTGTACGTTCCGATGGCGATTCTCATCGCCATAGCTACAGTAGTACAATAATAAAATTCTTGATTTTTAAGTCGCTTGTTCCACAGTATTATAAAATTCAAACTATTTCTTAAAGGTATACATGCAAATTTTAGATAACTCAAAATAAAAATTGAAGGTACTTGCACAAAAAAATACAATTGCATTTGGTAACATGAGCTGCCATATACGCATGTTACATTTTGTAACATGAGCAACTACATACGCGTAACATACAGCAAAAAGAAAAAGAGGAAGAAATACTTATTATTTAAATAATTTTTTTTTTTTTTTAATTGTTATTCTTTCAGATATAAAATTTTTTTTGTAGTAAATTATTATAATTAAAGAAGCTCGTTGGCTTATAAAAGATATAAATTATAAATTTTTGCATAATATTAGGCTGTCTACTATAACTGGTTTGAAACCTGATCCGTTATAGCGAATATCGAAATTTTACTAGTAGACTCCGGTATATCGGAGCTATTTCAATAAACGTGATTTGGTTCGAGCAAAAAAATCCGGAATTCGGTTTATCGAATTTCAGTGTTTATTTGCAGAATGATACTCATAACATCTTGTACAACAATCCGTATGGCGTATGCATTAAATATATAAAATCCTTTTTTATCAGATCATTATGTAATTATTTTATAATTGTTTGGTGTAATTTAATGACGGCAGATAACAATAGAAAAAATTTTGGTTAGCATTATGCCTCCCTTAGCCATTTAATGTTTCTAAATTATTAAATTTAATTCTAGTAAAATTTTGGGAAAATTTCAGCAATAGTAGCTAAATTTAATGAATTGTTTCCATAAGCTTTAAATTATCATATATATAAATTATTTAATAATTTAATTGCAAGTTTTAAATTTTTTGTATCTTATAGTAGTATTAGGCTGTTCCAATTTAATTAAGGGGGGAGGGGGCTTAACCACTTAAGTTAAACATACTAATTAAATAAACAGGAAAATTTGAAAATTTCAGGCAAAATTTAAAAGGAATATTTATCACTATATGTTTATTAGCTTTTAAATTTTTTCGGGTATTTATTAATATGTGTTCATTAGATCCCAAATTTTTAAAAAATAGAGGGGGTGGGGGGCTTTAAACAAATAATCAAGTTGAAAAGTCCAAATGATATTTTTATTTTTTATTTTTTATTTTAGAAAGGCGAGAAAGGCGGCCGCAGATCAAATGATACAGGGATATAGGGCACTAGCCCAGCCGCACCGGAAATTTTTGCACAGTCACGTGATCGCGTTTTAATTCATCATTTACCCCAGTATCGCCCCAAGATTTCTAAGTAAAATTCCACCCCCACATGTCCAGTGATGTTTAAGGGGGCGTGAAAAATAATTTTTTCACACTAGAAATTTTCTAAGTCCCCAGAATACTTATGAAAAAATGAAAACGGTGGGGTGTGACGCTGGGTGACATTTTGTGCAGGTCACGTGGGGGTGAAAAATCCGCTGGGGAAGATTTAATTCATCACTACCGTCACATCCCGGCTGAGTTTATTTATCAGTTTTTTTCGAGTAGGTAAAAACTTATTCGTCACCCTTATTCGTCACTGTTTATTTTCACGTGTTAGTGCATAACGCCGTAATGCGGCCCTGTGTGCAAAATTTTGCCGGTGTAGGTATAATGAAAATCACCACGTGATGATATTTTCGGCCTATCGGCTGATCATTTATCCGAAATTCCTTTAGTCAAACTTTTTTATTTGAATAATTTCAAGATTTCATTCCGGTCTTTCAAAAGATTTTTCTTTATTATTAAATGATGCAGTTGATTATAATGTTATTATTCAAGTTGATGAAAATAACAATATAAAAGAATTTAGAGTCGCTCTTGATACTTTAAAATTGCACTCTCATCCAAATGGATTAAAAAAGAGAATGATATGATCATATTTAGTAAACCAAATATTACCCCAACAGTTTTTTATATTATTCTAAGGTAAGATACTATTTTATTATTTAAATTATTATTTAATTAAATTATTATAGTTTTTATAATTCTAAATTATTCACTTTGTTTTTAGATATATTTATACAGGCGAAGAAAAGGTATTTAGGCGAAGTTGTTATTTAATCATATTCAATGTTATTTAGTTAAGAATTATATAATTTGGATTCAGGAAAATTTTAATCTCGTCTTTTATATTGTGTTTAATTAAACTTTATACTGCGACTAAGATTTTTGTCTTGGGTCTATTTGTGTAAATCCTCAACCATTTTTTACTTCAAAAGACTTCTCTCATTAGATAAAGATATTCTCTATCGTTTACTTGAACAAATGACTCGCAGATTGATGAGATGAATTATTTAATTAGGGAATTGAACAATCTCCTAGTTTGGGAAGTATGAATAATGATAGGACCAAATGAAATAATGAGGATTATAAGGCATTAAAGAAAACTTTGAAACAATTAAATTCCTCTTATTCGATTTGTAGATTTTTCACCTACCATTATTTTGATAAAATTCAATCAAATAAAGCTAATATTTCTAATGATATTTGTAAAGAAATTGAAGAATTTTATATTAAAGGTACCTTACCAAAAACGATCACTTTTCCTCCACGAAATCCGCAGTAATCGAATATTATTAAATCAAAAGTTCAGGACTTACTTTTACAATTAACAACTGGATCGAAAAAAAAGATGAAGACCGTAAACATTATAATACATTATACAAAGTTTGATCTTATTTATCAAGGTAGCAGAGATGGAATCAGTACTAATCCATTAAGAACTAAATATAACTTAAGAGAACCAATTTTAATTTTAATTAAACGTCAAAATACACGAAAGTTATTTGGTGGTTTTCGTAGATAGTTTATTTTTTATTATGAAGAAAACAATAATACTCAAGTTTATGAAGAAAGCGATAACACTCAAGTTTATGAAAGAAAATGATGTTATGAAAATGTTGAGATTATTTCGTTACTTAATATCTATAATAATTTTTATAGTGATTATTTTGGATTTAAATTTGGAAACGCTAATTTATGTATGAATGATGAGAATAAATTATTTCCTTCTAATCGTAACGCATATTGCATGGGTTGCTCTGGTTCTTATTCGATAAAGGAGATTGAAGCCTTTAAAGTAGTATACGATAGAATAAACAATTATTTGGAAATAAAATACACAAATTAAAATTGATACAAAAAGTAATAAAATCTTAAATTGCTTAAAAGAGATTTTTTTGGTGGTAATTATTATAAATTAATTAATAAGATAAGTCGTATGATTAAGTCGCGCTACAACGAATTAAGTAAAAACTGATGAAACGTTTAGATTCCTTTTATTATATCGACTATTTTAAGAAGATTAAAAGCCTAAGAGAATAAGACCGAGAATATTTGTGTAAAATATTGTTAGGTACTTTAAAAATGAAATAATTCAATATGATATAAAAAATAAACGAATTTTTGTGAATTTTAAATCGAACAACTGGAAATAAATTTTCATTTAAATGATCAACTAGAAAATTAAATTGATATGAGATAAAGAAATTCACAACCTCACATTTCAATTAGTACTGGCGTGCATTTCTTCAGGTCTGAAATCATATATAATTCAGTTGGATTATCTTGTAAAGATTGCATATTCACGAAGAAATTATTTTACTTTCTAGTTAGGGCTGCGCTGTATTTTATGGTTACTCTTTAGCCATCTAATACTATTAAAATAAGATCATATAAAATACAGAACAGATGAACTTCTTGTTTAAATGCTGTACATACCAAGAACAGTGGAAAGCTGTTCTCTACCAGAAGGTATTAGTGATCGGGACAATAAAAAAAATCATCACGACTACAAAAAAAACAGACTTACGTATTGTTTTTTTTTTTAAAAAAAAAAATAAAAGTAAAACAGGTTTATAAATTTAAATTTCAATTAGTAAATCCTTCTGAATCTAAAGAATGAATTGAAATTTGTTATGAGGGCTTTGCAAAAATTTCATAGATTATAAATAATCATAATTAATTATTAGTAAATTGAAATTTGTTAATAATCACAATAAAAGAATTAAAAAAAGCCTATGATCACTAATATGGTCAAAAGAAGAAACTTCCGAAAGAATATTGATCAAAAAAAGAACACAATATAGTAATTTTTTACATAGTTAAATGATATTTGTACTTAGTAAAAAATTCATATTATTACTTAAATTTTTTCAGGCAAAACTTGGTATGATTTTATTTCTAGTTAAGTCCTCAACATTACAACTTCACTACACAGTTAGCATAAAATTGAATAAAATTGATGCCGATCATATTTATTGATGATTTGCCTTAAGAATATACAAAAATTAATGTAAGAGAGTTAAATTAAGAAATTTTCATAGTAAAAACAACACATAAGTAACGAAATCATACTTACTATATTAAACATTACGAAATGGAAAGAGCTTCCATTAAACAATTGATTTGAAAACGGATCATTCGTAATTTGAAATGGTATTTGTGCAGCTAGTGCCAAAAACATATTTGCGTTATTGATAGGTATTTGCCTTCTAGTAATCCTACGTCTATTCCTTCTATTCAAGAGACCTTGATTACGACTACGAATAGACATTTTGCTATATTGTATATTACAAATAAATAAGATTGCAGTATTTTGTATAGGTTAGATCAGGTATGATTTTTGTAATCAAATTCTTTTGTCCTATTTCTGCTGCAACCAGTAACGATATATGAAGTAAGTTGGAGAAAAAGAAAAAAAGTAAGTCATTTATAAAAAATTTAATCGATTAAATCAACGAATAAAATAATGCATAATTATACATAGCCAAAACAAACGCGTTATAGTATTTAACAAAATAGTAAAATTATTTATGATTGGATGTAAAATTTACTTAATAAATTGTAATATTTAGATGTACAATATATAAAAAAAGTTAGAATATGAATTTCGTTGATTAAACAAAATGTTTATCAATCGGTTGGTCCTTGATTATATCAATAAAATAAAAAAAAAATTGAGCTAATATTTTATTGGCATTATTTGCTACTAATTTATTCTCATTATAAGATCTTTGAATAAAGTTTTCATATTATTGATTTTTGCCTTTTCATTGTTTTTTTCTTTGATTTATTCTGAATAAAGTCAAGGTTTATTTGTTCTTTCGTTGGCGCTTTTATCAAATAATTCACTTTTTTATACAATAACTATAATATTGTGATTGTTCATGTATTCTTTTCTTTTTTTTAAAGAAAATTTCAATATATTTTATATAACTGTATATGTTAAGATAATAAAGGAACGCCATATGAGTAGATTTCTTTTTTACTTTAATTTCATTTTTTTCTAAAAAAAAAACAGAATAAGTATATACTGCATTAATGATATTCGGACCTATGATTGATAAAATCATACGCATTGATTAACTAATTTAAATAATACCTTATATTCTTGTAACACAAAACTTAAAAATGTTCGAGCGGCTTTATTTTATGCATGTAAAAAAGTGTGATTTTTATATTAAAAACTCTTCATTTTTCGAAAATTGACACGGACATGTTACGAGAACCTAAAAATTTAATTTCTTCGATTAACGTTATTTGATTTAATTCATAATATATTTAATTAAAAGCTACTAAGCCTCCCTTCTTTTTATATTTTCCAATGTTTAAATGTTTATCAATTCAATATCCAAGCGCAGCAGATGACAATCGTTTATTACTAATTTGTTTTAGGGATTAAATTTACATTTACTATTTTTATCATCAAACCTATTTGTTATTATTAGATAAGCATAAAAGAAATAATAACATATTTGATAAATAAGATGATAGCATCTCATGAGTATATAAAAATCAAAATATTTTAATAATTTCATTTTATTTTATTTGATTTTATTAATAAGGAAGAGCCTTTTACTTAAAAAGGTAAAAATTTTTTGTCACACAAATAACCTATTTATTTTATTGGTAAATGCGGGTTGGATAAATAAGAATCCAATCTAATCCAATCGAATATACAGTTGCAAAATTGTTGGAAATCCTTAAAAAGAACAATTAATAATGTAAATAGTAATAAAAGTAGTGCTCTGCCGAAAAATAATCTCTTTTGTCATAAAAATGTTTGCAAAACAAAAAAACCAGTTGGCGTCTTTCATAATTCAAAACTTTGACTTCATTTACGTAAGTTTTATCGGCTGATATAAACACTTCCTTCATAATTTCTTGTTTATATTGTACAAAAATAAATACAGATTCTTTATCCTTTCTTTTTTTTCAAAAATCATAAAAAATATACAATAAAAAACTTCTCTACAAATGACGACGAAAATGGAATTACGGAAAGTGATTAATTGAATTCTATACTAATGAAAGCATTTTTGTATATGTGTTTTACGCCAAAATATTTGTTTTTTTGTAATATTAGTAAATAATAAAGTATTAAACTGCAGTGATGTATTCTTGGAAGATTGGAAGCACCTTTGGAAGCACCTTTGGAAAGAACGGAAGCATAATATTCTAATAAAATCAATTGGATTGGAAGATTCTAACCAAATTTTATCTATTGGAAAAATGCACACCACTGTATTTGAGTGAATTTGCAATGTTGGTCATATTGTACTAAATAAAATTTAGCTACGACTCTTTATTCTTGGTTATAGATTTAATTGGATCTAAGCACGATTACTGTGAACTCATATGTTGCATTTTATAAGTAATAAAAAAAAAACGCTTAATTTCCTTATTTGCTGACAGATTCAAAATGAGAAAATATTTTTCTATGGAAATAAATGTGATCGGCGCGATACGGACTGACACCGACATGTACATGCATTGGTCATACTTTTTATGATAATATATGATAACTATCTCACATGTAAATCAGCAATTTTACGCAGCTATCCTCCGAACTTAAGACTGTAAGAGAAATTTTATGTGTGCGAGTAACACATATATAAAATTTTTGGTTATAGACTGGTAATCATGCATTATTAATCAATTTTATTTATTTTTTTTTTATACAAGTATGTATATTTTCTGTTTGTTTTTATATATATTCAATATATTTATTTATTTGCTGGATTTCAATTGTTTCGTTCGGCCTCTTTCATATTCCTGTTTTTTCATTATGTAAAATGTTTTAAAACTAAAGATTTCATTATTATTTATACGATTAGTAAGCCTCTTAATTTTATACTTTCCTTAACTGGTTGTGAGGTTAAATGTTACAACAATGGATAATCCTCCAAATAAATCATATTGTTATGCAGCCTATTAGGACTATGGTAGGCTGTTATTTTTGCAAGTAAAAGGGGTGACATAAGTACTGGTTTAATATGTAATAGTTGCTTCGCTCATCACGGTGGAGCTGTGATGATAATGTGATCGAGGTTGAAACTAACTTCCCGCATACAATTTGAAATTGTTAATAAACTTTTTAACTTATCTTTTTTTTAATAAACATCCACATAAAAACATCAATAAGGAGAAACTCGGACAACTATTAGGAAACGTGTATAAAAAAATAGGTGATCTTCACGGTGCAGTCGTGCAATATCCACGGTTCCCCGTGGAATAACTATTACTTATTTATATTTTAGTAAATTAAATTTTTAATAAATAAAGAAATATATTTTTCCAACCGCATCTATTCAAGTAAGGAATTGTAAATTTGTTAAACTGCCGAAATAATTATTTACTTCCAAATTCCAATATATGACTAACTCAAATTTATGTTTATCTATTATATTATAATTATAGTACTTTATAATAACGCAATTATATTATTTACTGCATGAAAAATTTAAACCGTTTATTTCAAATGAGTAATGCGTCAGTTAATATGTTACCATCAAATCTAACAAAGTATTACCGTATTTTGTGGGCCACAGTATCCCACGCTTTTTTTTGTTATTGTTTAATTGGAATAGTGATTAATTGTACCCTCTGTATTCTCTGTATATAACAAATCGTGCATGCATGGAGGGTAACTCCCGAATTATTTTATCGTACATACTTCTTTGATTTATTAAATTGGTATAAATGTAATATTGAATAAGAAAGATTTCATATTTCTTTTTTTATGTTAGACTTTTACGCCTTAATTCAAAGGTATTGATGAATACCGTATTTTGCGGGCCATAATACCCCGGCCCGGGCATGATACAAATTTAGGAGAGTTGACCCTTTTCTCCCTCTATTGCGCGAGTTTCTTTTATTAATGGAGGATGTCTAAAACTTATTCAGCAATTAAGGTCTTATACTTGTAATTATGTTCATTAGTTATAATATAATGCAGGTATTATACATAGTGAAATTTTAAAAGAAAAGTACTTTAATTTTATTATTTGATTAACCGGGCTGATTCTTGAAAGAAAGAAATGGATTCTTAATCATATCACAATATAATGGACTTTGTAAGATGTTCAATGAAATAAGTCTCATAATCACAGTGTATTAAGAAAAATGTTGAAGTCGATATATTTCTCAAAATTTCTTTTGTTGTTCAAAACATAAGTGTGAACACTCATTAGAGTATGTAGAAAGTGAATAACGTAAGTGAGAACGTAAAGTCACATTTATCTACGCTAACCTTACACAAGTCATGTGACTTACACAGAACCTTCATCAAAGCTCAGGCACGTGATTTTGGTGGCACAGTAATATTGTTGTGGACTATAAAGCAGACGCAAAACAATATAATAAATCATTTAAAATCATTTAATATAACTTCGTTTGTTGATTACTATATAAAAAAATTCGCGCGACCTAATTTTATATTATTAAATAATCATAACAATAAAACTTTTTTTACTCCCTTTTTTTTAATTTTCGAAGCTTGATATTATTTTTTACGTTGTAATGGAAACCTCTCTGACAAATACATATTGTCATGGCTGTAAAACATTTAAAGCATTATATGAATTTATTATTGGTCATGAAGCTAACGTTATTTCCAAACAGCTTAAAACGTGTAATAATTGTCGTCAAAGATTCACCCAAAAACGAAAAAGATCTGCTATAGAAATAAATATCCGTAAAATATGATATTGCTTATTTTTAGTACTTGCTTATTTTTGGGCAAATACAGTATTTGATTTGAAATATGATCTCCATATTAAAGAATACAATGCTCGTTGAGGGACACTGGAAATCAATCAAAAGGGACTTCTTATACAAGTTATTTCGTCCATAGATGGACACATATTTTAATGAACTAAGTTGTTCATCAACAGCGAAAATTGCAGCAGATTTGATTAAGGATTTTAAATCAGAATGGAAAAATTATCTATTAATGATGTATATATAACTAATATGGAAAATTTGATCTATATTATTTGACTAATTCAGTTTAGATTATGTAAACACTTAATTCAACAAAAAGAAAATGTATCGAAACTACAAACCTCCTTTTTTAATTGAATAATTTATTATCATACACAGATAATTATAAAGACAATTATCATAAATATTTAAATATAATAGATGAATCAACTGAAAGAGATATTGACTTGATTGATACAACTGAAAAGGCACTTACTCTCCTAAAGGAATATTAAATGATGTAAAAGTCCTTTAATGATATTATTAAATTAGTTAAAGAAGTTTGAACAATATCAAAGAAAGAGAACTATGCCATTAACATGGAAAGGTCATGCATACAAATAGCACTCATTATTTACATTAAAATTATTAATATGATTAATATGTTATATAAAATATTTTATAAATAAATTTATATTTTATTATTATAATTACATTTTGTATTTCAATAATTTAAATTGGGTAAAATGTATGAAAGCCGTCAAAAGAAAAAAATATTATTTCGGCCGGATAATTTAATCCAATAAACCGGATAATTTAACGGACTATTAATTTGAGCCACCAGTGTTTTTTTATGGTGACGCTGAGGAGAGTAGCCTGAGCTTTATTATTAGCATTCATGTTAGATTTGTATTGAAATAATATTTTTTAAACTTATTACTATACAAATATTTTATGTAAACCATATATTGTATTTTGTATTTAACAATTAATATATAAATATTTACATAGTATTTAATTTATATGTAAATTTATATTTAGTTAATCCCATATCTATAATCTTGTATAAAATAACTGCATAATTTTGAATTATACATAAATTTATATTTAAATAGGTCTCTTTATACAAATTTAAAATAACATATATATAAAATATTTTTATATTTAAATAAAAAATAAACAAATAAATTTTATATTCCTTAATTTTGACCAATAGATCTGGCCCACGTAATAAAAAGTTTGTCAGTTAAATTATTATCGCATGATTGGTAGAAACCTAATAAGCTTAATATTTGTTATATAATAAATTTATATTTCATAATTTATATCATTATAGCTCCGAATCTTTTTCATTAAATTCTATTACAAAAAATAATGTAAGTCAGTTAAAATTAAAAATTTCATAGTTAATATGACACATAAGTAGTTAAATCATACTTACTATATTAAAAAATTACTTAATGAAAAGAGATTCCATTAAACAATTGATTTGCAAACGGATCATTCGTAATTCGCAATGGTGCTAATGTTGTAGCTGGTATTAAAAACATGTTTGCGTTATTGGTAGGTATTTGCCTTCTACTATAAGAAATTCTACGTCTAATTCTTCTATTCATGATTACTTGATGATGTTTACGAATAGACATTTTAATGTACATGAAGTAGTAGTAGATGTACTAATTGAAAAAAAGAAAAAGGCGAGGTACTGTATCTGGTATATTTATACAAAATTTAATAGATTATCTAACGCGATCGATTAAATTAACGAATAAAAAATACTGCACAAAAATTATAAATAGTAACAATACTTGATAAATTGTAACACTTAAATGTACAACATAAAAAAAAGTTAACATGTGAATTACAAAAGTTTTGTCCATTTGTATTATATCTTGTTTTCATTTTTAAGATCACAGAATAATGTTTTTCATTTATTAATTTTTGCCGTCTCATTGTTTGAATGAAACTATTTTTTCGTTCAAATGCAAACAGAATTGAAAAAGACATTGTATGGTTCAAGTTTTCTTTGTCTTCTTGATAACTGCAAGTCTATTATTATAATTTTTTGGATTATAACTATTAATAAAGTTTTTAAATGAAACTTTTTAAGTAGATGAAATTTTATTCTGAATAAAGTTAAAGTAAGATATGAAATTTCTTATCAAATAACACTTTTTTTTAACGCCACAATAATTACCATAATAAGTTTGTGGCTGTGCATGAAAGTGTTACACACTATTTTTTATTTTTTTTTAAAAAAAAAGAAATCAAAAATAAGGAATGTATTTATATATTAAGATAATAAAAGAACGTCATAAAAATAGGTTTCTTGTTTACTTTAACTTCATTTCCTTTGTTTTCGATAACAGGGTCCGTTCCGTTATCATATACTAACAGATGGTAGTCAAAACCTTTTTTTTTTTAAAGATAAAAAAAAATAGTAGGATATAGAGTATATGTATTATTATCGGACCTCGGATCTTCAAAACATTGCACAGCATAATAAAATTGCTTTTTTAAATTTCTGTATTACAATAAATAATCGAAAATCGTACAAGATCAGTATTAAATTTACTAATTTAAGCTGTATAATTATATAATGATGCGAGTGGCTTTATTCATGTATGTAAAAAATTTTACATAATGTTTAATACATCAAATTCAATCGTGTGATTAATGTGAAATAATTCATATTATTTTCTATTCATTCAATAATCCTTAATCATAAATCGAACTATGAATAATGATCAAGCAACAAACAAAATCATAAGTGATCGATTAAAATAACATATTGTATGGAAAGATTTAAATGGAAGATTTAAGCTGGTTAATTTAAATGATTACGTAAGTTAAAATATTATTGTCAAATCTAATAAGGACAGAAAAATTCTTTAAAAATTTAATATGCAACACTTTGTTTATTATTTATTAATAAGACATTTGGCGACTTATTTTAAGGTATACTTATAATACTATTCGGGAATTGGATTAATAATACCCGGATAATTACAATTAATGTCATATCCGACATGTTTCAGACTTTACATATTATTAAGTAAATGTTATAAAGCAATATGTGGCTTTTTAAGGAAAGGATCATTTTAATACCAAAATTGTAAATTCATTTAGATTATAATTGGGATAATACCGTGTAACATTGTAATCCGGCGATTTGCCATATACAGAAGGTGCTATTTACAACGCCACATTTAACGACTCTAATTGACTTTGTAAGATGTTACAATGCAAATAAGCCTCATAATAATGAGTTACGTGTAGCGTAGCGTGAAGAAAAAAGTTGTATTGTTAATCATCGTAATCACCGTTAGTCATACTTTAAATTTCTTATTAAAAAATAACCAGTGATTCAAATTTAGAAAATTTTTACTATCCGATGCGTAAGTGTAGGACATTTCATGTACAATCATGAATTGTCAATCATTTGATAAACCAATCGGAAATGCTTAATTTTGAACACGTGCATTATTTTATCTTCAACGCAGTTTCCTGTTACCTAGTTTATAGAACGGATTTAAATTCGTGATTTGAAATATTAGAATCACTGGTTGCTGAGAAATTATCGGCACTATGATAGGACCCCGAAAAATACTGAAATAGGTAAGGAGGAAAGAATGCATATAATAGGCCAAAAATAACCATGTAAATCTTTCCTTTTTTTAGATAATGTTTGGCAGAATTTTGTTTTGTTAACTGACTGACAATATCATAATTCCGGCCCTGAAAAATGTATACTATAAATTTTTTTTGGCTGTATCTTACCTATTTTAATATTTTTTCAGGGTCCTACTCCCTACCATGATTCGAAAATTTATGATAAGGAATCATCCCAAATTTTTGCATTACTAAATTTTATCCGATTTGAATTACTGATTATCGGTTATATTATACTTGATTAATTTTCGGACTAATATAATTTTTGACAAATTTTTTAAAAAATTTAAAAAAAAGAAAAGTTATGACTAACCGATGGGTGTACCATCTTTTTTTTGACGATCATTATAATTTATAGTAATTGTTCGGAGTATAGCGAAGGACTATTTATTGTACGGAACTAGATAAATTCACAGTACCGGTTTAACCCATGTATTTTTCCTTCCTTCCACCTACGTCACTACAATTTCCTTTTTAAATTATTAATGCCCCTGCTTATTTCCTTTTATACTATCTTTGTTCGTAACCCATTTTCTTAACACATTTATAACACTTATTCTAGAACACTTTATTATTTATTAGTAACACTTTTTTTCGAGAAAAAAAAAATTATTTTTTTATTTTTAAAAAACAAAGACAATTTTGAACTGTGGTTTCCATCTCGAGTAGCCTTTTTTCTTCCGCTATTCATTCTTTTAACTTTTTACAGTTTTTTATATGCTGAAGACTGTCAAAAGTAAAGTGTATTCTTTATATATAATAAAAATGAATATAGCAATAATATTATTAATCATACATAAAATTAATATAAAAAATAATTCACTGCGCCGTAATGACCATTTATACTGTTACTATTAAGTGACGAACCTACAACGGTTTCCGTTTTCCCAGTTCTTATTAAGTCCATAACTCTAGATTGTTTTCATTTCAAATTCTGTGATACTTTCCTTTCAAAAAAAAATAATAATAAATTATTCAAGCCTTTTTAGCTTTTTTAATACTTTTCAATAAGTAAAAAGTTTTTTCTTTAGTATTTTCAAAAAAGCGAGTTGCCTTGTTGCTTTTTAGGTTCATATGTATTTGTTTGATCTTTTATTATTGCACAAAGACTAATAATGCACGATTTACCAAATTATTAAATTTTTAGAAATTTAAATGGCTTCATTTTCAAGGCGATAAATTGCTTCACGAGAAAAAAAGTATAGGCAATTAACAATATAAATTAATATCTGAAAACAAACTAAAAAATCCGTATGAATCCAAAATACCCGTATTTAATTTTAATATTAATAATTCATATGATTCCCATATAAAAAACGTTTTCGTACACTTAAGTCCAAAAATTTTTTTAATTGTTCATCATCATGCAGATACACAAATTTCCTTTTTTGTTGGTGTACACAACTAAAAATTATCAAAAAAAATATTTATTAGTCTTATAAAAATGCTTTGTAGTACATATCATAAAGATATCATTTGCTTGTTTGAGACGATCATAATTAAAAATCCAGTCTTCTATATATGTAAATTTTTATGATTTCTAGCAGCGCAGAAAATCTTGTAGTTATTAAAAAAAAAAAAAAAAAATATTAATTCAGTATTAATTCTAATGATAATAAACAATTTTAAAAAGGAATTTATTTTCATTAAAATAAGTTATAACCTTTATTTTGATGTAACGTCTGGGAAATCGGTTATCTGAAAGAAGGCGAAGAACAGGAAAAGAAGTCTACAAAGGGATTAATAAATGATGAAGCCCAGAAGACGAACCTGTTCCTGGAATACCAGCCCTTATGCAAGTAAATACCGCTGGACCGAATGATGATAAAATGTCTATGCTATATTGCGATGCAATGGAAAAAAGGCGATTTTAAATTTTTGGTAAAATATAGCATAAACAAAAAAGAAATAATCATAACAAGTTTTGCCTGAAGAAATTTTAAGTAATAAATTGATTTTAATATTAGGCGGACTTTTATTATTCATAATCTGATAGTTGGGAAACTTTTTATGATTTCTTTTAACTCATATTTTTATTTAGTATCATTAAAATCACCTTAGTTTAAACATAAGTTACAGAAATAAATACGTATACACAGTATATTCACGGGGAACTATGGATATCAAACGATTTCACGGCTCAGCCGTGAAAATCATGTATTCCAGTGACTCCGTGAAAATAACTGATTTATCCCACGGTATCCGTACCATAAAGCCCTTCAATATACTTATTTTGACTAATAATTATAGACTATTTATTCCAACATCGATAGACTTTTTACCCATCTTTTTAAATAAACACCACCCGTGAGAATATCAAGAAAAAAAAGCACAAATTTTTACTAGGAACCGTGGGATAAATATATATGTACTATACTATAAATATAAAATAACTTAACTAATCTGAACCCATTATTTGTAAATACTATCATAAGATTAAATAGAACTTTTAGTTGACCATAATTTAGATTGATTTAAATAATACTGTAGGATGTTAAAATACATAAATTTTTGAATTTTTATATTTTATACATAATTCGCCTTTTGTAGATATACACATAAATTATTATCATATTGGTTGGTGAAAACTTAATAAGCTTAATGTAAAATAAATTTGTCTTATAATAAATCCATATTTCGAATCTTATTCATTAAATTCCATAGAAAAAATTTTGTTTTTCTCTTATATTTTCATATCTTATACTACATTTGGCGGCATACTATTGGTTGCGTTATACGAATGATATTTCTTTAAAATATACAAAAAATAAATACAAAACAGTTATAATTAAGAAATTTTATGGTTAATAAAACATATGTAATAGAATCATACTTACTACATTAAAAATTACTCCCATTAAACAATTGATTTGCAAACGGAATGTTAGTAATTTGTAATGGTAATTGTGTAGCTAGTGTTAAAAACATGTTTGCGCTATTGGTAGATGTTTGTCTTCTAATACAGATTCTATTTGTAATTTTACGTTTAATTCTTCTATTAGTAATTTTTTGTTGATGTCTATGAACAGGCATTTTACTTGTTTATGAAGAAGTTGATGTTGTTATTAAAAAAACGGAAATAAAAAAAATGATGTATTTATATATACAAAATTTAATAGACTGACCGATTAACCAATTAACTAACAAAATAGTAAAATCATGAATGAACGTAGTAAACACAAAAAAAGACAACACATGAATTTTGACTTTTGCACCTGATAAAATAAACAAAATTGGTCTAATATCTTATTGGTCATTATATAGTTACTCATTTAGGATCACTAGAATTATTGTTTCCATATATTCTTCTCATTATTGAACGAAACTATTTTTCTTTCAAATATAATCAGCGTTTTTTTTTAACAAATGAATCCCCTTTTATACAATAATTATAAAATTGCGATTGTTCATTACATATTTATAAAGAAACGAGAAACGATAGAGAAACAATAAAAAATGAAAGATAATGATAAGAACAAAAAGAATAAAAAGAAACAAAAAGAGATAAAAAAAAAAATAAATAAATAAATAATAAAAAGAGATAAATACATATTACAATAATTATCAAATATTTCCGAACCTCAGAACGTGTACAGCATCCTGCAGATTAGCCATAACGGTCACCGTTTGTCCCACGGACACGTGTTGGACGTATTTTAATTGGTGAAATCTATTTTTAGAAGCAAGAGGAACTGCCCGACTCTGCATAGATTTTTAATACTAAATATATTTCAATCAAATGAATAAATTTACTAATTTAGAAAATTATATTCTAGAAATAATGCGAGCGGATTTTATTTTTTATTTATAAATTTTCTATAACTAGAAATATATAATATCTATTCAATATATTACGTATTGCCTGTTATTTTATAGATGTTGGCTCGTCAGGAAGAAAAATTTTCTACGAGCGGATTTTATTTCATTTATTTCATTTATGAAAAAAATCTTTATAATTTTAAATTAATATTAGATCGTGTGATTTTGATTAACGTTATTTGATTTAATACATAATATATTTAATCCAAAAATATTAAAATCTCCCTTCCTTTTTTATTTTTTCCAAGATTTATCATTTCAGGCGTAGATTATAATTTATATATTATTAATGTTTTTAGGAATTGAATTCAATTTTTATTATTTTTTGATCCTCAAAACTTTATTTATGCTTATTTGTTATTATTAAACCTAGTTGATTTGTTTATAAGTATCTCATGAATATGCATTAATTAATAATGACTATTAATTAAAAAATTTATCTTTTTTTTTTTAATTAATTATAGGAATGAAAAAGGATCTGCTACTTAAACAGGCAAAAAATGGTTTGTCACACAAATAACAGCACAAAATAACAAGTTGAATTTGTGAATGTACCCATTATTGGAAAATTATCTCGGAAGTCCTAAAATGAAAAGTTAACAAAGAAAATAATAATAAAATAGTATTATACGAAAAAAAAAAAAATCTCTTTTTAATACAAACTCCTTCTTCAATGAATTCTTGTTTAAATTACACAAAAAATAATTTTATCCTTCTTTTTTTTCGAAAAACATTAACTGTATAATAAAAAAACTCATCTCCGTATTCCGGTATTCCGTAAGGACAGAACGTGTGATTAACAAATTCTATAACGAAAAAAGTTTGTTTTTTTTTGGCGTAAAAAAAAAAAAAGTATTAAAGGTAATAAGGTAATACAATCTTCATTTCGGTTACTATGAACTAGAATGTATCCTTATACTTGAAGAAATTACACAAAAGGTTAATATTGTATTGTTTAATAATGTTTCAACATACAATTAATTACTTAGTAATTGAATGTGTGTGCATGAGTTTTCCTTATTTGCTAATAGATACAAAGTAAAAAAAAATTTATTCTAGATCCACATTTTGTGTAACATTCGGTTCTGGCCGGCATAATTTCTTTGAAGGTTTACGAATATAGCATATTAAAAAAATTTACTATAACCGTGGATTTATTAACTATAAATGTAAAATCTTGGTTAAATAATCATTTTGAATTTTTTTTGTATGAATATATATATATGTTCAACTAACGTATACAATATTCTTTAGAATTTACTAATTACAGCGTAATGACTCTTTCAAATTTTATGCAGTCTCATAATGTAAAGAATTACAAAGCTAAAAATTTTTATTATTAATTTTATTTTTTCTTTAATCCGTTCTCAAGATGTCATTAGTTCATTGTGCTCAAGTATCACAATCAATAACGAGATTCAATAGAATACCGTTAACATTAAAAGCAACGGATTTTTTTATTTATTTATTTATTTATTTATTTATTTTTTTTTTTTTTGTGACAATGATAACTAGAAGTAAAAGTCAAAAGCAATAAAGGCAATGCAAATTTGTTTCATATTCCTTATTATTTATTTTAAAAATCTCTTGTATTAAAAGTATATAATAATTTTTCTATATTGAATAAAATCTTACTGAGGACTCATTTTTTATTAGTACTATAAATAAAATAAATAAATTCAAAATGATGATTGACGTTTCCTATCAATTGAAGATCTTTGAAGAAAAAAAAGGGGTTATCGGGAAATTCTCTGAAACTCTTTGAAACTTTCGGATACTTTTTTGACCAATCATATTGAAACTAATTTTTTTACCTTAAAAATGTTACATATTACCAATCGAATAAACCCCTTGATCATCATATTTTTAGTAAATAGAATTTAATAAACGAAGAAATATATTTTTCCAATCGCGTCTATTCAAGTAATAGAAAATTACCAAATTTCGTATAATTATATAATAAAAACTTTAAACAAGAAACTGTGCATATGTCAAACTACCGAAATAATTAAGGTTTATATATACAATGCATGAATAAATATATAAATCACGTGCCTTAATACAAAATCGCCAGCACGTGATCAAAATTTCCAAAAAAAAATAGATGATAATCCGTGAACGAGAAATTTTATGTTTTTACTTATCAAATAAAACTTAACAAAACCACCACACAGAATCCAAAAATTGAATCTTTCTCGTGTTTTTGCTTTTTCTAAATGTTTACTTAGAGAGAAAACATGGATTTTGAATGCCAATTTTTGCTATTGTTAAAAGAGCAAAACAATGATATACAACCCTTTTCTTTTAACCTTAATCAAACTTATAAAGAAGATATTTGTTCTTATAGAAATTATGATTATGAAAGCTGAATAATATCTGTATTAGGTTTTATTCAAAAAGAACAAATGTTTCGATAAATTAATCTAACCATTGTTAGACAATGATCAGCAAAAATTGATCACGTGCCAGTAATAAAAGTATACCCAGTATACAGTATCAAATCTAAAAAGGGATAAAAATTCTTTAAAGAAATCATGCATGTAACACTTCGCTATTATCCTTTGCTATTTTTTCAATATTGTTGACCTAGGAACATAATAATATTCAAAAATTATATTTAACGAATAATCTCATTAAATTTTGCACATATACAATGTCATCTGCCGTTAACGTTAACGGTATAAGGAACGGAGTGACATTTCTGTGTTTACAAAATCGAAGATTTACTAACTTAGCTAAAGCGCTGAAAAAATCTTTCTTACGATTCACGAATTGCAATTTTTAATTTCTTGCAAAAAAAAACCAATGAATTTATTTCAATTACTTGATGATAGACGTGATTTAATATTACCATTAAAATTAGAGAAAATTCAAAATACAGAATAATTTTGTGACCATTCTATTATCTTAAGAATTCAATCTTTAAAAATAATTCTTTCATGGGATTAGATTACAAAAAAAAATAAAAATAAAAATAAGAATCTAATATTATCAAGATGAAGTAAATTATTGAAATGTGCATCATTAAAATTTTCTTAATGTGCATTAAAAAATTGATAACGTAACTATAAATATTTTGTGAATATTTTCTACTGTCTACGTTTAATACATTATAATGATACTAAAGTAAAAAATTTTCTAAGTTTTTGGATAATAGTTCAATATACTGTAATGATTATCACCATAAACTTTAATAATATCAACTATATAAATAAATATTTTAAATTTTTGTTACCGTTGATATTATTAATTTTCATATCTAATAAGTATGTTGAATTTTTAACATGTAATTATTAAAAACAGTATATATTGTGGTGATACATGAGATAAATTTAGAAAAGATAGATCACGCGATCGAAGGATTACTGTTTAATTATTATTTTTTGAAAAGAAGTTATTAATTGATGGTTGAGTATATTAAATAAAAGAGATTTATATTAAGATATATTGAAATTAAAGTATATATTTTTGTAAAGTTTTATAGCGGGTGGATTATAAGAAAACTTAAGATGGTTATGTTTGTTTGTCTTTTTTTTTACATATGTTGTTGGTGTTTAAACGAATTTTTGTAAATTTTTTAAAAATTCCCTTATTTAAAATAATAGGATGTTGCATAAATTTTTTGAAATTCCGATTCTGTGAATCGGCAAAAAGTGTCAGCTAAATTATTATCACATGATTACTATAAAATTATTTAAAAGAGGACCCATTAAATAATTGGTTCGCGAACGAATCATTCGTAATTTGCAATGGCAAATGTGTAACTAGATTTGAAAATGTATTTGCATTATTGGTACGTATGCTTCTTCTATATATTCTATTAATAATTCTACGTCTGTTTCTTCTATTCATGATTTCTTGATTACTTCTTCGAAACATATTATTTGAAATTAAAAATGTAGTTAAAATGAGATTATGAATGAGCTTGAAAATGTAGTTGAGAAAAGAAAATCCGAAGCTATAAATGAGTTTGTAAATGTATTTGAGAAAAGAAAATCCGGGGTAATATTTATATAGAATTTAAAAGTTAGACAAATCTAATTCATTTGTTAATGCAATTTACGTAGGATTTATAATGCAAATTATAAATGGTCAAACTATAAGAACAAACGCGTTATAGCTACTAACGAAATAGTAAATTAGAATGAACATTATATGTTTTTATGTCTTATACGTAATAAATAATTACAATTGTTATAATTTATAATGTACATAAATGATAAACTTTTTTAGGGTTATGAATAAAGCTATAAGTATGTTGGCGTTTTTTTATCACATAACAGATTTGTTTTTTTAACGCCAATAATTACTGTTCATGATAGTGTTTCAAAAAAAAAAAAATAAAAAAAAAAAAAAAAAAAATAAAGTAAAAGTAAATTACAAATTGCAATTATCTTTTTTCCGTACAACTGTTATGGATTAAGCCAACTAATTGGTATTCGGTTTGAACAATAACCAGTTTTAGACCGATTTATCGTAAACGGTTCTAATCTAATTGCGATTATATAGATTATTTGTGTGACAAAACATTTTAGAAGGCTTTCCCTACCAAATAAAAATAAAAGAAAAAATTTTTTAATAAGGGTAATGTTTATTTATTGTTGATTTTTTGTATATCCATGGGATGCATATTCTTATTATACTTATTTGTCAAAAATACAAATTTTATGTTCTCATTCATTATTTCTTTTATGGGTATCTATACCAATCCATTGACGATTAATAATAAACAAATTTAATTCCTAAAAAAAACATTATTGTGTTATTTAAGTAATTTACTGAATTTAATTGATAAATATTGAAAAATACAAATGGTAATCGAAGAAATTGAATTTTTAGACGTCAATTTTTCGACTTAATTATAATTCACGTGATATACCTTAATTTAGTAAATTTAATCAAATTTTTTGTAATACATAAGAGCTAAATTTATCAGTCCGAAGTGTCCATCCGTCACGTAACGATGTACATACTTTACTTAAACAGCACTTCGGCTGGTCCTATTTACATAAAAAAAAAAAATCTATGTATGCTATGGACCCTGAAATTCTGAAAACAAAGGAGAATAATATTAAAGTAAATGTAATCTACATACATGGCGTTTCCTTTATCATCTTAAACGTAATTTGTGTTTCTTTAAAAATTTTTTATAGATAAATTTGTACGTATCACAAATATCATAAATTTACCTTAATTAGTAATGTAAATTGACCTAAATTATCGATTAATTAATATTAAGTTTTAATGATAACCGGTTTATTCATATTAAGTTTTTATGATAACCGGTTTATTAATATTAAGTTATTAATGATAAACAGTTTAAATCGCCAATTCTATACTTTAAATTGCACAAATTATCGGAAGTCCTAAAAAAAGAAATATGAGTAACGAACATAGTAATAAATAAAAACTTTTTTTTTTTTTTATTATTAAAATTAATTAATTAATTACTACATAAAACGACTCCTTAATGTTAATTGATAAATAAGAAATTTGTAAAAGGAAAAAACCTGTTTTATCTCATTGGCGTGTTTCATGATTCAAATTTTGGATAAGTTTTATCAGTGAATGCAGCCACCTTCTTCATATTTATATTTCACAAAAAATAATAAATGCGCATGCCATTATACTTTATCTTTTTTTTTTTCAGAAACATATAAAAAATAAACAATATTAAGAATTTATCTCCATAAATGACGGCGGATCGCGTGATTTTAAATAAATTCTATAATGAAAGCATTTTTGTATCTATATTGTTCACTATTACAAAAAAAAAAAAAAAGTACTTTGGCGTAAAAAAACAAAGTATTTTAGGTAATACAATTTTTATAACCAACATCTTAGTTGAGTAAATTTACATACTATTGTACTAAATTAAATTTAGTTATGACTATTCACAGTTTCAGTCTACATTTTATAACTTTCTATATGAAGAAATTACACGAAGATGAATATTATAATGTTAAGTAAAGTTTTAACATACAATAAATTACGTGTAATTAAAATAGGGTTCATGTATTAAAGAAAGACATTATTCGCTAACAAACACAAAATAAGATTATAAAATTTTCTGCGAAAACGTACATATGCATTGAATTATATATAAAATTATGTAAGTGATTAGGCAATCATACTTCTTAATACCGATCTATACATGGGTTAAATTAGGTTTAAGCCATGCCGAAATATTATGGCACATTACACAATTCTGCATTATAACGGTGTAATAAAAATTTGTTGTAATATATTTCACAATTACGCCGCCTTAATGCCGTATTATCTGAAATAATTACGCCCACATGTTGTTTAATTAATTACCTTTCGAATTTAAGAGAAATTCTATTTACTGAATATATAATAAATTTCCACTATGGTTGGTCGAGACCCATTTTGAACTAATATCGTAAACAAATTAAATTAAAAAATAATAAATGGTTAACTACTTTGTAGGGTAACAAATATGGAAGTAATACAGTCATTATTAACGCTTAAACTGTATTCAGATTCGACATAAATGTAATTTTTTTGGTATAATTAATAGTATTATTACTATAATGAATTTAAAGTTCTGCCTCTTTCATATTTCTGTTTTTAATATATTTAGACCAGATTTTTTTATAAATCATAAAATTAAATGGTTAAAAACATTCATCCAATAGTTTTTATATGCATTTTACATTAAAACAAAGTATTTTTTTTTATATGTTCATTGATACAGTGGATATTAAAGTCACCAGGCAGAATTTTTGAATGTTAAACCGCATTAATTTGTCGTCCAATAATGTTAAAAATATTAAAAAAATACTTTAATGTAAATTACATATGGAAACTATTGGATGAATATTATTAAATATTTAATTTTATTGTAAAAAGTGATTCAAATAATTTTTATATAAAAAACAAAAAAAAAAATGACAAAAAAATAGTAAAGAATGCAGAAAATTTCACAATATATATTACG
Source organism: Oehlia diaphana (assembly GCA_003833135.1). Lineage (NCBI taxonomy): Eukaryota > Fungi > Glomeromycota > Glomeromycetes > Glomerales > Glomeraceae > Oehlia > Oehlia diaphana. The sequence continues at coordinate 72,389 of QZLH01000287.1, read as the reverse complement.
TATTGAAAACTCTTGATGGGATATTTTTAAGTATCAAATCTGATGATTCACAAAAAAAAAATCTGAGGTGATTCACATTCTCAATATAAAAAATTACATGACAGCTTCACGAATCGAATTTTTTTAATATTATTGAAAATGTCATTTAATTTTTTCCTTAACTGATACTAGACTAATTTATTTTAAAAAATTTTATAAGAAATACTACCACGTTAATCACGTTAATGGGTCTTAATCCCGTGAATAAACCATGATAGCATATTACAATCATTGTAATAATAATTAAAACAGCGATAATTACCCCTGCGTAACCGTGACAAATACTGCAGATTTCACGCCACTAAAATTAAAGCCACGCGAACTGGACATCACATAATACGTGACAGTTAAAATTATGTGATTACACAAAAAGTGCGGAGATAGCGTTAACGGAGGTGCATTATGTAAGGGCATCTTTATATGAGAATTCATGGTGCTCATTCCACTAGGCAGAGGAGTCCCCTTTTTCATAGGAAACGTTTCCAAGCAATCTACTCTCAGAAAGACTACTTGTCGGCTTGGAGATAATCGTTACATGTGAATACCTATGTAGGTTTTTCAAAATTTTATTTGACAAAGTGATCAGCAGGAAGAATTTTTGTGCCAAATACCCTACGTCACAATAAACTTTCTAAGTGGGATCGTCATGGCGCAGTGTCTTTACACTAGGCCTGTTCAATTCTGATCGTTCGGGATTTTGATCGGGTTTTGAATTGATAATTATTGGCTGATGAAATTGTGTGACCTGATCAACGACCCGAACTTTCCGAACAACAAAATTGTGGTATCATTTTGATCACCTTTTTTAACGTGTCTAGTATCTAGTGAAGTTTTAATACGCGCCCTCAAAAAGTTTATTATACCTTTATGTATTGCTTATTTGCCATTTTTATAAAAGAAAAATATTTTAATTTACGAAAAAATAAGGTGACCAAGGTTAACCGTTCAATAAGCCGATCAAAGTACTCAATTTTGATTTTGATCACATGATAGGATTGGTTAATGGATTTTCGATCAAAAAACCCGAACGATCAGAAATGAACAGGCCTACTGTATTATTTCGGTACAAATTTATGTCTATCATTAGTTAATAAT